>WEIV01020255.1:668868-736607 GCA_013390005.1 Calyptomena viridis
GTCCGGGCGAGGAAGGACAGCGGTGACCGCGGGGAACGGCAGGCGCCTCCAAAAGCGGCAGGGGTCAAACCGGGGGCACCGAGCGGTGGCATCGGGGCCGTCAGGAGGGCGCGGGCCTGCAAAGCGAGGAGCCCGAGCCCCTGAGGGCACGTCCCAGGACAGGTAACTGCACACCGGGGCCGTGCACTTCAAATACACCTCATCCGCTGGAGAGAAAAATTTACCTAGCAAGCTGCAAACAAAGGCTGATATACAGGAAATACTCCAGCTTCCCTAAAGACCCGCTCCTCTAACGCTGGTTTCACCCACTGAAGTACCATTTTCAGGTTGCCTTGAGCCTGTTTAATGTTCAGACACTGCCAAGGAAATGATCGCAATGTTTCTTTCTCTAAAAATTGGAATATTCCGGTTTAAGACTCCTGTCTTAATCTCCTCCTTTAAGACTAAACCAGCCAAGGTTTCCCCTATCCCTTCTTGCTGGTTCCTCCTGCTTCCAAACCTAATTGGTTTTGACTCAATTACTTTCTGCTCATTCACATGAACAGGAAGAGAGCGTGCAGCATGAGGTACAAGAATGGGCTGGATCGCTACTTTTAGAGCCAGATTTTGATAAAATGAAGTGTTCAACCAACCAAAAACCCCATCAAAAATGAAACAAACAAACAAAAAACGACCACCAACAAAAAACAACAACAACAAAAATACCCCAAACCAAACAAAAAAGCACCCTTTAGTCCAGTCTCACAGGCTGCTGCAATAGCAGTCTGCCACAGCAAGATGGCCCTATTCCACTGCCCAGCTGAACATGGTCCTGCACGTCTTGTGTCAGGTTTTGGGATCCGCTGGCTTCTTTTTGAAAGTTGCTTTTTCCAGTGCATCATGGCTTTCTGGACATGGCACACCCTGCAGCTACACAGGCCAGCAGAAGGGAGGGAATAAGGGGCATGAGTGCCTCCCGTCCAGCAGCAACTCCCAGCTGCACACTGCAGCTACTCTTTGTTTTGAGTCTAAGCTTTAACTCAAATTTAAGCAGTAAACTGATGTTTGGTATCATGCAGTAGCCTGTGTTAAGGGGTTCTTAAACTTGACTGGGGGTGTGGTGGAGAAAGATGTGTGCATGTTGGCAGATAACAAAATACTGCCTTTCAGGCAGCTTGGTGCCTAGAGACCCTTTTGTGTTAGTTAAGGCTTGACATGAACTGCCGCCCTCACTATCTCAACTAAAATAATTAAGGTGCTGAAATATCCCAGATCAGCCAAATTCCGTTAAACACAAAGTGCAAAGAAAAATTATCTTCAGCAAAGTAGCAACTGTAAAGTTGTTGCATTTATTCCCTCAAGGAAGCAAGGATTCTCATCAAGAAGAGGGTGAAGAGGTTAGTCAAACTTAATGTCTCATTTTTTTGTTACATGAGCTTTAATTTAGACCACTGTAAATTGAATGAAAAAACATGGAGAATGGAGATAAGGAGCTTTTGGGATTAAAAAATAAAAATAAACCCCAAACCCTTCATTACTGTCTTACAGCTTTTTCTAAGTAGTACTTTGCTGTTGCAGTTCTGAAATTAATGAAGTGTGCATGGATTATTGCTGAGGGTATTTTACTTCAAAGCTAGTTATTCCCCAGAAGTCAGAGGCTTTGCATGCCTGTTAATACAGTACTTTCCAGGCCACTTT
The DNA here is from genome assembly GCA_013390005.1 of Calyptomena viridis. NCBI lineage: Eukaryota > Metazoa > Chordata > Aves > Passeriformes > Eurylaimidae > Calyptomena > Calyptomena viridis. The sequence continues at coordinate 670,546 of WEIV01020255.1, forward strand.
TCTAATACAAACTTCTGGGGTTTGACTCGGTGCCAGAGGAGCAAAATAACATCCTTACCTATGCAGCTGTGACCACAACATAAAATCAAGCAGGAAGAAGAGCTGATGCTGGGGGTTGTTTTCACTGCACTTAAGGCACCTTAAGAGTTGGAGCTCACACAAAGAGGAGCCCACGCACGCCCTCCCAAGCAGCAGGGCTGGTAGGGCACTTGGCCCTTCTTTTATACCTGCCACAGTTTAGCCAGCACAGGTCAAGGCAATATATATCTCTATTACACAGCACAGGTCTGTGTGGGTGTTGTTATCACCCAGCAGTTTCCCTTATTTGCCTGTACTGCCTTACCTGGTCTGCAGCACAGCCCTTGGAGCTGCTCTGAGGACGATTTGAGCTGTGATTTTGCATAACTGAGGAGGTTGCAGAAAAAGGCTGTATTGTTTCTTAGTTTGTGGAAGGAGCAGCTATGTGACCATCAAGCTGGCATGGGAGCTAACCTCTTCAAGACAGTCTTACTTTTTTCTACTCAGCATCTTCTAAGGAGCAGAAATTCCTTGAGAGTGTACTTCTCAAAAGTTACCTGATACACAAGAAAACTGGAACAGGGTTAGTAAAATTTCAAGTTATCAATTCAGCATTGCTTCTTAGTCTTTTCCCTGTTAGGAGCAACTTGAAAAGCATCACCAGCTACTTTATGCTGACCTTTGCCTTTCGGCACGTTTCAGGGATGCTTTCTGGTCTTAGAAGTGACAAAATACTTTAATCTGGTGTGGTGGTGATTTTTTAACAACTGAACAGCGGTAACAACACTTGTGTTTAACCTTAGTCCTCTTCCCCCAGGGCAGAGTAATTTGCTTTTCTTGGTATTAATGTATTTTCATTAAGTGGTTGCATAGCATACCATCAGCTAAAATATTCCCTGTTTCCAGAGCTGTCTCAGAGTACTCTGCATATCCTGAGCACGCAGCAGATAGTAGGGGGTTTGCCCTGCCTTTCTTACCCCTCCCCACACCAAATAAAAAGTCAATCCTGCTATTCATTTGATCACAACACTAAACATAGTAAGCCCAATTATCCATTACATCAAAATGTACTCTGCCATCATGTAACTAGACCTCTCATGGATCAAACTGGAGGCACATGAACAGGGAATGTTTTCTTTTTTCATATCTGTAGCTGTATCTGCTTTGAAGATTGACTTTGTAAGCTTCTGCCATTAACTAACAAAGAGATATAAATCTTCCACATCCCTGTGTGCCTTCTCCAGATGCAGATTAAGTCCATTAATGACAACAGTAATCTCCCAGACTGTCTGACAGGTGTTGGTTTATGCTCCAGNTGTGACCACAACATAAAATCAAGCAGGAAGAAGAGCTGATGCTGGGGGTTGTTTTCACTGCACTTAAGGCACCTTAAGAGTTGGAGCTCACACAAAGAGGAGCCCACGCACGCCCTCCCAAGCAGCAGGGCTGGTAGGGCACTTGGCCCTTCTTTTATACCTGCCACAGTTTAGCCAGCACAGGTCAAGGCAATATATATCTCTATTACACAGCACAGGTCTGTGTGGGTGTTGTTATCACCCAGCAGTTTCCCTTATTTGCCTGTACTGCCTTACCTGGTCTGCAGCACAGCCCTTGGAGCTGCTCTGAGGACGATTTGAGCTGTGATTTTGCAGAACTGAGGAGGTTGCAGAAAAAGGCTGTATTGTTTCTTAGTTTGTGGAAGGAGCAGCTCTGTGACCATCAAGCTACCATGGGAGCTAACCTCTTCAAGACAGTCTTACTTTTTTCTACTCAGCATCTTCTAAGGAGCAGAAATTCCTTGAGAGTGTACTTCTCAAAAGTTACCTGATACACAAGAAAACTGGAACAGGGTTAGTAAAATTTCAAGTTATCAATTCAGCATTGCTTCTTAGTCTTTTCCCTGTTAGGAGCAACTTGAAAAGCATCACCAGCTACTTTATGCTGACCTTTGCCTTTCGGCACGTTTCAGGGATGCTTTCTGGTCTTAGAAGTGACAAAATACTTTAATCTGGTGTGGTGGTGATTTTTTAACAACTGAACAGCGGTAACAACACTTGTGTTTAACCTTAGTCCTCTTCCCCCAGGGCAGAGTAATTTGCTTTTCTTGGTATTAATGTATTTTCATTAAGTGGTTGCATAGCATACCATCAGCTAAAATATTCCCTGTTTCCAGAGCTGTCTCAGAGTACTCTGCATATCCTGAGCACGCAGCAGATAGTAGGGGGTTTGCCCTGCCTTTCTTACCCCTCCCCACACCAAATAAAAAGTCAATCCTGCTATTCATTTGATCACAACACTAAACATAGTAAGCCCAATTATCCATTACATCAAAATGTACTCTGCCATCATGTAACTAGACCTCTCATGGATCAAACTGGAGGCACATGAACAGGGAATGTTTTCTTTTTTCATATCTGTAGCTGTATCTGCTTTGAAGATTGACTTTGTAAGCTTCTGCCATTAACTAACAAAGAGATATAAATCTTCCACATCCCTGTGTGCCTTCTCCAGATGCAGATTAAGTCCATTAATGACAACAGTAATCTCCCAGACTGTCTGACAGGTGTTGGTTTATGCTCCAGCACTAGTGCAGATTCTCACTTTGATGCTGTTAAATGAGTTAGAGCCCAGAGCATGGGTTTGAAGCAGATTGTCTCCACGTAGTGCACTTTGACTTGAAGTTTTCAGGTGGAGCACCAGAGGCTGCACCACAGATGAAAGTATGACACCTTCCACAACTCCTAGGTGGGAAAGTCCATGAGAGCAGGCAAGAGCTACCCTAAACAAACATACACACAAAGCCCACGTAGTGGGAACACAGCCATCAGCATCAGGTATTTTGATTTGCAGGCCTGATACAGCTATAGCCAGCATTAATTATAAAAATCCAGCCTAACATTAAAATAATTTAAAATTGTTGTACTGAATTCCCCCAGAAGGAAGACACATAAGAAATGGGAGTATCCTTAGGGAAATTTGATCCAGCAGAAGTCTAACACAGTCCCAAAGACCTCACAGCAGTGCTTTTCAGTCTTTTAGCAGTCTACAAGAGCCTCTGCAACTGGTTGCATGGTGTTGGTGAACACCACAAACTGAAGGTGTAAACACGGGGTAGAACACCAAGATCCAGACTAGTGGAAAAGACATGGTCATCTGAACAACATTCTTTTCAATGTAACAGGAGAAACCATTCACCCTGAGGCTGGAAAATGTATGTAGGGTGCTTAGGAGGCAGGAGAAAATAAGAAGGTACTCAGAATAGAAAGACATTTGTAGATACAGAGCGACTAAGCTGCCTAATGGGAGTTCACTTTGGCAGGTTCCAAGCAGAAGGAATACAAGTCTTGCTAGAGACATAAATTAGCAGATTTCTGTTTACAGCATAAGACAACCATGAAAGAAGTTTTAGCATTAAAACCACACAGAAATGCAAGTTAAAAGGTTAGAGAACTGTGAGAACCTGCTGTGGAAAGCATGTGAGATAAGAGTGATTGAGATTGATTAGATGGGTTTAGAGGCAATTCAGATACTTTCCATACAGGTGTGGTTTTTTGGAGATTGCTGCTGGGCTGCTCTTCAGCCTACTGGGGAAAAAATGTATAAGCCAGTAGGAGAAAGACAGACCTAGCCAGGTGAAAAGTCAAGGATAATGTAGAGGGACGCACAGTGAGGATAAAAGTCATGAAATACCTTATCTAGCAGGATGGTATTTTTTCCTGAGGTCTTAAAATGAGGAACAGCATTGTCTTTAAAAGTCCTTCATGTCCTGTCAGCTCAGTGCAGACATCACTAAGTAAAGGTCTTTGACTTGCATACAGCCCTTCATACTCTGATCTCTGGTGTCATTTTCTTCTGCCCCCTCCCCAACATTAAGACCTCTCCAAAACACATAGTGAATGTCTCCTCAGTGGTCTTCCTTGAAAGCACCCTTGCCAAGCAGTAGATAGAATGGTTTTTCTTCTCCACTACCTGCCCACCATTATCTCCAGCCATAATAAAGGCAGACTTCAAAGAAGCATGTGCCCTGTTTGATGGGACTGGTGGTCCAGTAAGCATGTTATTAATGAGCATTCTGAGGAAGGGGACACAGCCTATCTGTCTAAATGAGTGATGCAGCACTGTTTTCACATGACTTAAGTATAAGGCATTTAACTTTCCCTCGGTAAAACCTTTAGGCTTGAATTTTTGCCTTGGCCCCTTCATATCATCTCTCCTTGGGATCCAGAGAGCTGAGACATGATGTAGTTTATACACCAACCCATTTTGACTACCAAGTTTAGATAGAAGAGTGATGTTGCTTATTCCAGTAGGACTGGAAAGCAACTGTCAGCACTTAGAGTTACAATGTGAGCTGCTGCAAGAAGTTTATGAAAATTCTCTGTTAAATAGAAAACAGAGAACTGCGTGTGAGTTATTAGAGCCGCAGTTATCTAAGTTTAATCCTGGCATCCAGGAACATTTCCTTGGATTTTACTGGATATGTACATTTGTGGACACAGCTGTATAAGCACTGACAGAGAAAACTAAAAGCCTACATGTTTCAGAGCCTGCACTACAGTTAAAAACCAGCACAGTAGCACAAGGGAAAGGGAAAGTTGCTATGTGCAGCTTCATCATTACATTTGGTCTAGCAATTGCATGGACACAAGACTGCCCTAGAAGTACACCATTTTTACATGTAGCCAAGTTAGAAAGCCCACCTTCAGAGCTGGTTTACAGTAAAAGTGCTTCTAAGATTCCCTGTGCTGTTTAGGAGGACATGAAGAAGATGGAAGCCATCACACACCACTTGGAAAAGGGTCATTAATAGCTTACCAAGAGCCCCATATACACCACATAATAGTCTTCAACCCTTTTAAAAAATAAAAATGTATCCAAACTTGTATCCTAGAACATCTTCACTTGGTTTCCTACCTAAAGTAGATGTGGACTCCTGCTATATAGTGACTCCTCTTAATACCAGGAACTCCCAGATACTTTCTTTCAAATTGTGCTGCTTCTCACCTACTACTCTTTTTAACCTTTCTCCTTTAAGCCTCACAGGTGCAAAGCTTTCAGTTGAAAAATGTGCTCTTTAACTCTGCCTTACCCAGAAGACTTGTTTCTCCAATCTTAATCCTGCTAGGTATGAATGCTTAAAAAAAAAAAAGTTGTCTGAATTTCTGTTACTTTTTTCTTCTCAATCAGGGATTAATTGTGAATTCCACAGGCTTCTGAGTAAGAGTTGAATTCCAGCAGTGTATATGAGTTACAACCACTGTTAAACACAGGATGTTTGCTTCCCATGTTTATTACAAAACCTGTGGTGATCTCCACACTGCTTCCATTTAATTGGAGTTTTGCCACCAACTTAAATAGGTAGCTCAAGTCCAAATTCTTTAACAAAATGGAAAGATTTACTCCAAGTCTGGGATGTAGTAGAAAGATTAGAAGCTGAGCAGTTGCTTTTACATAGTGAGCATGCCCTGGCTTGATGAGGTTATTTCCTGAACCTAAACTATAAACAAGCAACTGTGCAAAGTTGCAAACCTGCATATGGGATGCATCTGCTGGAAATTATGACAAAAGCTAACGATCCTCACCTCACTGAAATCAGTGAAACATTTTCCATGGCCTTGACTGGAGCCAGCATTTTGCTGTAGGTATTTATACCCTAACTTTGCAGGAGTTAATGTACACTGCACCATAAATTCCTCTGAAAACTGTTTTAGCTCTCCTCCCCAGTTCTCCCTTTTTCTTTAGGCTGAGTTTTAAAATGCTTTCCTAAACCTTCTTCATCTCCATTCCCCTTTCTAAATTAGAAACTGAGTAGTTATCCTTTCAGCATTCTGCTTGAGCAACACCATTGGAATCATTTTTACACTGTATTAATCATAATGCACAATAGTATGATGTCTTCCATCAGAATTTCAAAGCACTTAACAAATATTAATTAAATATTGTGCCTCTGTGAGGTATGCAAGTAATTAATTTTATAAGCCAACATCATATGAAGGAGAGAGAGGGGTGGATTCTCACATTAGTTCGTAGCCTCTTACTTGTTTACAGTTATTTTCTGCATGGGTGTCTAGACCTGAAGTAACTTCCTTATGCAGCTTTTGTGATGACCTCAGTAACAGGAACATTTGTGAAGCTGAACTGCAAGACACCTCTCATATTTCCATCGTGTGAAAGCATGTCCTCTCAAATTCATTGTAAAATGCAATTGTGGTAATCAAGTCAGTAAAGAAGACAGATGAAGATTTTGATACTTGAGCTCCAGCCCTGCCTTCAGTTCATTAGGTGCTCCTAAACATTTGGTGTCCCATGTTTGCTTCTCTCCAGGTAGCAAAGGACTTCCTAGATGCTGCAGGCTTCCTTTCCCCAAACACATTTACTCTCTCCACCTGGAAATCACATTTAGGCAGATTTTGAGGGCTTCATAAATCTGGTTGGGTTTCCAGATATCTAGTAGCTGTAGGGAGCAGCTGCTTCTGAACTAGTTGCTGCATGCCTGGAACCTGTGGCCATCAGCATTGTGAGCATTCATGGCAGTTCCAGAACATGAAGCCCCCAGCAGGAGCAGCTCTGTGTGTGCTGTGCTGTCCAGCCATGCACATAAAGTGCAACACATCAGAAACATCAGACTTGATGTAGACATACTGTGCAGCTACTGAAGCTGTGCAGTCAGCCCCATGCTTTCATGGGGGAACTACACAGTTATTTGCATATAGATTGTACATCCTCTGCTCCTGGGTATGCTGCAGCTGCTGCATGTGCACAGAGTTTTTTTATACCCCTGAAATCCTCTGCAGACACATGGGATTCCTACTGCTTTAGTTGGCACTCGGATAACACACTCCTCCACCAAAGCAACAGGACCATTACTTGTTCCACTTCTCCCTTGATACCCCCTTCCCTTCCAATAACAAGTCTTTGCACTAAGACAGTGCTTCCATGACACACCCTCAGATAATTGCAGTTTGCACAGCACAGAGAGGTGGCTGTCCCCAGTCCTGTGTGCTCCCAGGAGTCGTTGCTCTTGGTCACCCTTCCTGCTTACCTTGGTTCTCACATGTGCTGGATCCCTCCATTAGCCACTCTGACCTATTAGCCTGGAAGAAAAATAGCAGAAAGATGGGTAGCTTTCTCTGGAACAGTGAGGTAAATCAGCTGAGCAAATGACAGATTTAAGGTAACCGATGAGCAGATTTGGCAGTGATACCAAGCTGTGTGGTGTGGTCTGCACAGGGAGGGAAGGGATGGCATCCAGAGGGACCTTGACAGCCTTGGGAGCTGGGCCCATGTGAATCTTGTGAAGTTCAACAAGGCCAAGTGCCAGGTGCTGCAGATGGGTTGGGGCAATCCCAAGCACTAACACAGGCTGGGCAGAGGAGGGATTGAGAGCAGTCCTGGGGAGAAGGACTTGGGCGTGTTAGTTAATAAAAAACTTGACATGCACCAGCAACGTGTGCTTAAAGTCCAGAAATTCAACTGTGTTCTGGGCTGCATCAAAAGCAGCGTGGCCAGCAGGCTGAAGGAGGTGACTCTGCCCCTGTGCTCTTGTGAGAACCCACCTGGAGTGCTGTGTCCAGCTCCAGGGCCTCCACATAAGGATGTGGATCAGTTAGAACAAATCCAGAGGAGGGCCACAAAGATGCTCACAAAGAGGGCTGTAGCACCTTGCCTGTGAAGACAGGCTGAGAGAGTTGTGGGTGTTCAGCCTGGAGAAGGCTCTGGGGAGATCTCAGAGCAGCCTTCTGGTACCTGAAAGAGATGTAAAAAAGCTGGAGAGAGACTTTTTACAAGGGCCTGTGGTGATAAGACAAGGAGGAACTGTTTTAAACTGAAAGAGAGTAGATTTCCATTAGATATTTGAAGAATTCTTTACTTGTGAGAATGTTGAGACATTGGAATAGGTTGCCTAGAGAAGCTGTGAATGTCCCATCCCTGAAAGTGTTCAAGGCCAGGTTGGATAGGGCCTGAGCATCCTGATCTAGTGGGTGGCATCTCTGCCCATGGCAGGGGGTTTGGAACTCGGTGATCTTTAGGGTCCCTTCCAATCCAAACCATTCTATGATCAGAGGAGTACCCAGGCTGTTCCAAGTGCAGCTGGGAGGCTGGGAAAGAGACTGAGACTCAATCTCTCACTTTTGCAAGAGACTTGTTAGATCAGCTGAGCTGCCTGTGACGTAGTTTCATTTGTTTCTTTTACAGAAGAGAGGCCCTACATTAGAATCATATATTTGGAAAGATTATCGAGGATTTTCTACTTCATTGTCTTACAGGCAATTGCATATAAACTTCCTTTAATATGTTTCCGTGGCCTCAAACAAGTTGGGCTATTTGTTTTTCCACTGCTATTCGTATGTTGGAGGCTAAAACCATTGATACCATCATGTTCAGAAACCTCTGCTTTTTAAACATACTTATTCTAATTCTGAGTTATCCTCAAAACAAGTTTTTAATCCATTGTTTTCCTAGTTTGAACTAGTTTCAAGATTGTACCTAAAGCTAAATACAGCTCCCATATTATGTGGAAATATTATGCTTTGAAATTAAACAGAAATTTAAGAAGCTTCTGTTGGCTGCCTCAGAGAGTGTTAAGCGCATGGTATGTTCCTCCCAACCCCCTGGAAAATAAATAAATAACTATCCCCGCCCCCCTTACTGCCTAACATCCAGCTAGATTTGAACTGGAAGAGCAGAAAATCACACCACGATGAAATTTGGATTATTCCTTCAGTATTGTTTGAGAAATGATGGAAGACTTCAGTGCATTAATAAAGCAATTTAGACATCCATCTGCCACAGTGGTGGAGCTCAGAAGATCAAAAGAACATTCTCATGTGCTTGACACACACACACCCCCCCAGTGTTCATTCATTAATGACATACTTTTAGCGTAGGTTGTAACTGTACACATCATACAACAAAGCAGTGCCATGAAGTCCCCTGTCCCCAGGGAACAGAGGGAGCAGGAAAAAGAAGTCTGGTTCATTAAAGCATTCTCAGCAGCTGAGAACATCACTAACTGACACATTTTACTGTGAACTTGGAAGGGGTGGGAGGAATAACTGCACACCACTGTCTTTGTTTGATTGTATTGTTCTGAATGAATCCCCCACTGATAAAATAATTCCTGATAAAAGGCATTCTAGCTTTCAGAAGTCATATATTCGAAGCATACGCAGTGGGGGTGTGTTGTATCAGTGCCCTGTAAAATATGCACAAATTACTGGTTTGGAGCTGCCCATCTGTTTTGGTGACAGAAAGGTCTAAATATATGAGTTTTAAGCCAAATATGACCCATTTTAGGTTCTGAAGAAAAAGAGAATCTGTCTTTCCCTGACAGAGTAAAGAGACAAACCCACTGTGTTTGTCCTAATACCCATTCCAGAGAGTCTCTATTCTAAAGACCTAAACTTAATTGAAAAGCAGAAAGCCTACGGTGGGGGGTTGGAACTAGATGACCTTTAAGGTCTCTTCCAACCCAAACCATTGTATGATTCTATGATTTGCTTCTTGGTTTTGCAGTTGTAAGAAATAAATTTTCTCAGCTCTACTTGAGGAAAATCCCAGTTGTGATGAGGCTAACTGGGCAGATTCCAGATCCCACTCGTTCCTGGCATGGTTGACTTAGTGGCAGAGCACCAGAAACAAACGTGGCCCTTTCTCCCCGTGAAAGTGAAAGTGTGTTAGCCAGTTGTTCCAGAGTAATGTGCCTTTGGATTGCACACAGCTAATCCTCTTTAGACTTTGCTGCCTGTAACCTGCTTAGTCTTACATGAAATGTATTCGTCGTCTTTTCCTGAGCCTGATCCAAAGCCTGTCGAAGTCAGTGGAAAGAGTCCAGATATTTTTTCAGTAGTTTTGGAGCTGACTCTATGTGAACAGCTGGTCTAGCACTGAATCTTGTAGTTGAAAGACAAGGAAAATAAGCAGCACCAAACCGCATTGGACTCTGCGCTGTATTAAATATATAAATGAAAGTAATGTGAAACTTGTAAAACCAGACTGGACAAAACACTCTGAAACATGCTGCAGGGAGCAGTCTAGTGCTAGCAGGGGAATAAGTTAGCTATTTAATGATTTCTTTTCCATAGCTCTTACTTTTCCACATATTCTGTAATGTAACAGTCCTTTTTTCTCCTTGGGCAAATAGCTGCCAGACAGCAGCACTGGAATGAGAACATATGTAGTGTTTGCTTTTATCTTACATTACAAAAGAAGTATGAATACCTTGTGTTATTTCAAGTATAAAATTACAGGTGTCAAATAATTTGGTGCTTTAAGTGCTGTGCCAGAAAAAGTAATCCAGTAAAAATAGCTATGTCCTGGTCAAAGCCGAGCAGTTAGTATTGTTATTACAGTTCCCTGCATGGCTCCAGCAGTGTAAGATGGCATAAAACAAGTGTAAGAGACCAGCAAGAGACTTGCCTGGAATCACCCAGAGCACAGAAGAACAGGAGGATGGAAACCAGGTAACCCTAAGGGCCCAAAGTGAGAATCTGCCTGGTCTGTTTTGCAGTTGAACTTTAAAAATGTGGTTAAACAAAAGCTGGTTAACATCGTAGGAACTGATTTTTACCCAGAGATGCCAAAGAATTAAAGCAAAGAGTGATCTGTGCTTTGTTCTGTGTAATTACATGGTTGACCCTCTGTCCTAAGGAGTGTACCATTGAAAAGTAGAATAAGATTTAGCTGGAAAGGTCAAAGAATTTTATCATCTCTGTAGGACAGGTGGGAGTGCAAAGCAGGGTTTGGCTGGGTTAGACAGTCAGTGTTGGTGGCAGAGAACACCTACAGGCTGTCAAGTGCTTTTCAAACAAGGCCATCCATACCGAGCTGTGGTGTGGATGTGAAGTTGTGAATGAATGTATGTGGTGAAGTTTGCTGTAAACCTGAACTGGAACAGGAGATACAAGAACAGGACATAGCAGAGCACAACAAGAGGTTTTGGTATGTGAATTTCTCCTCAACAGAACATGAAAAGCCATACACACTTTATGCAGCTTCTGGAAATTAAGTTAATACTTTTGTTGTCCATTCCACAAAAGCTGGGTCTGAAGAAAATCCGTGTAGCAGATTATGTCCCTAAAGGGGGCAGAAGAGTCACTGCATTCAATACTTCTTCCATGTCTTTCAAGCTACAGTAAAACCTGTACAGAAACAGCCTCATTTACTAAATTGGGAACATGCTGCTTCTGTCAGTATAGATGTTAGGAAGCTTATTAAAGGACATAGCAGCTGACAAGTGAATCTTTAAGCCCTGTCAAATCCCTTAGTTTATGACCAGTGTAGAGCAGTTCATATAAAAAAAGGAACTTTTGCTCCTCAATTCCTGCGTGTTTCCAGATGAGATGTCTTTTATGGTGATAATCAGAACATATTTTACTTAACATTTCAGGATGAATTTTGGCTGCCTTAAAAAGCACTCCTCAAACCCCAGCTCTCTTCCTCTACTTCTTGAAAACCATGGGAGTCATCCCGGTTGTCCACACTGGTATTTTCAGTGAGTGGCACGAAGGGTGTGGCAGGGTGCATAGTATGCTGCTGAATAGGAGGCCAAATCCTGGTGCTTAGAGGCTGCAATTGTGTTAAAAAGACAGAAACATCAAGGACGTGCAGTGCACCAAAACTGGCCTGTCCTGACAGAGACAGGAGTTAACACAGTGTTGATTTAACAGTCACACGTGTTGATTTACAGAAAACCTTCTAATTTGGTTCCTCTTCTTTGCAAACCACATGCTCTTGCTCAATGTAAATATCTCATGCTGCAATGATTAAGTCCACTTTAGGTTCCTTTTTCATGCAAGTTTTGTTTCCGTTAATCTGTGAAAAGACTGTACCAAAAACCCAGAATCAGCTATGAAGGACAGATTCTGGGGTTTTTCAATTTCTGAAAAAAGAACACTACAGTAGGTCTGTCAGGCAGTAGATCAAAGGATGCATCTAGTGTACCTCGGTATGCTGTAATACGAGCTATTTGTTCAATAGTTAGCTCTAGTTAACTAACATGACTATTCATTCTAAAATAAGCACTCTGGCAGTGTTTGCTCCCAGGCAAATACTTGTTCTGCTACAGTTCTTTCTTAGCTCAGCTGCCTCTGATCCCCTTTGCAAGTGCCGAAGTGTTTAGCCTTTGTAGTCATGAGAGTTAATTACCACTCATTTTGTTCACTTTTCTGCATGGCCAAAAGCTTTTATGTCCTTTCCACGATTCGGGAGTGGGAAGACTAGGCTGCGTAAGGGACTGTTTTTTATGCAATGTATGATTAACAGTTGCCAAGCAGTGCTCTGCCACATGCTGCGGGCGGGTTGGTGGCTGTGCAGCTGCACTGCTGATTGCATGGCTGGGCTGGTTAAGCACAGTGCACCTGAATGTGCAGATAGGCTCCAGGGCCCCGCAGGACATCGAGGTGAACGGGGCCACCTGGGAAGTGGTAGCTAGATGTGGCATCTGGGGACACATGGGATGGGTCTGCTGGGGATGAAGTCTGGACATATGGAGAGAAAAGCTATGAGCCACGTTATAAGGAGCAATTCATGTAGCAATCAGCTGTGCACAGCATGGCCCTTCAGGATTGGGCTGGACTCCTTTAGTGTTGGGAGTGGTTAGGGTAGAAGGAGAGGAGCATATATTATTGTTTAGCTTTTGTATCAGTCCAAAAAAACTAGGTTTATCTCCCAGCCCAAAAGTGGATATTCAAACACAGTGCTCTTTAGTGGCTGTGGCCTGCAGCAGCAGGAAGCTCAACGGAGACTGCATGCTTTTAGCATCTCTAATCTCTGGACTTGTTTTACTTGAATTATGTTTTTCCTTTTCAGCTAAATAAACCGTAGCAAAAAGCCTTTCACTGTGTGCTAAGATATTCTCAAGTGCTCGTTTCCAAGGGTGACTTTACGGGAGCAGTGATGCAGTTTCAGAACAGAGCTCTTACGTGTCCCAGTTACAGAATTACTTCCTGTGCTGCTGACAGCTTGATTTGTGAAAGAAAAAAGGAACAAAATAGCAAAACAAAACTCAACCGACAGCCTGTGCAAGAGAGAAAAAAACAGACTTGCTGTGCTATACAGGAAGCATCAAACACAAACATTTCAAAGGAGAAAAGCCTCTAGTTTTTGGGTATATGATAAAAATCCTTTTACAAGGATAAGTCACATAACTGCAACTATTTTTAAGCTTTAAAAGTTTCCTGTTTAATACCTGTGGGATAAATCTGTGCAGCTAGCTGGAGGCCAATTTTAACCTTGGACCATTGAAATCTGTTGACCTGTGGTTTGGTACAGAGCTGGCCATTGTGGGGTTTTTTTGGTGCTTTGAAATAAGTAGTATCTGGGAAACTTCTAGCACCGCCCCCTCGAAACAAAAAATCCACAAGACTGACTGCACTAGACATGTTTTACTTAGCTGCCAAGTGTTCCAAAGTAGCCAGTTATCAAAAATGTTGCTAATTAAGCAGATGTCAGACATAGAAACTCACCACTATGCCTTTATACTGAATCTGGTAGATACTAAGAGGACATTAAGTAAGACTAAGCAGTAGTTATAGAAAGAGAAGACTGAACTGAGATGTTCTGCTGTTGAACGAAGCATTTTATTTCATGATTTTTTCATGATTCATGAATCCAGTACAGAGCTGAAGGGAGCTGTGTCTTGATTTGCAGCTTATAAAAAGAGGATTTTGCTAATAAATGTGTCCGTCAGAATTACAGCCCAGCAGATTCTTAAATGTGGAGTTCAAGGCTTTGTCTTGAATCCTATGATTACTGCATACAGTGCTTTTATGATAGGTGAGACAACTTCTTACTGGCCACTTAATTATGTCACCATTAAATGGAGAAAAGGAATTGCAATGACCTGGTCTGAAAGGGGTTAAAACAACAGCAAAGCACTGCTATAGATGAAAGAAACTTGTTTTAAGCACATTCTCTAGTTAGTCTGAGTCATCTGTCATCAAATATGGTTTTTTCTCTTCCTCCTGTCTTTCCCTGAGCTGTATTATAAAGCAGTGCTTTGACTGGAATCGGGAACATGTTATAAGGGATGGGGACTGTGGATAGGGACTGAGCCAAGGCACAGAGAGACAAGCAGAGCCCAGGTTGCAAGAGCTGCTTGAATCAAGTGTTCCCTCTTAAGGAGGGCTCTGGAAGGACATATCCAACCATAGATAAGCCATGCATTAGTCCAGCAGCTTCCTTGGTGCCTGTTCCCTGTACTGCCTGTTCTACCTCCCATCCCTGGAGCTGCCCCTGTTGCTTCCTCCTGATGCAGGCTTTGGTCTCAGACTGGGTATTCCTCTCCGTGTCATCTCCCTATCCTCAGTGCTAGGATTTTTCCCCCCCTATCCACAATCTTGAGAGGAAAACAATATTCCTTGATTATGAAATGGAATAAGTCAAACATACCTTTAAATAGCTGCATGTGTTTCTGGCAAGAGAATCTGAGATTGCAGGGACAGATCAGAGTGAAGTGTGGGAAAGAGTGAGCAGCCCCAGTTACCAAACAGAATATGGCCACCTAAATGGTCCTATTTTAAAACTAAGTAGTACAGGTGAGCAGATGTATTTTGGTAAGAATTAAGAGATACAGAAGAATTGATTTTCCAGAAATACTAAACTAGGAGGCATTGTTTAGTTGTTCACAGTACATGATTTTTCCTAAAGTCAGCTGCAGTTTTGAAGATGTACTTCTAATGTGTGCTGAGCTGAGGAATCTGCCTTCAAAGATAATTAAAGAACATGTCAGAAATATTTTCTTCTCTTAGCATGTCAGTATATCATGTATGTTCATCTGTGTATCTGTGTGTATATCCCATTATTAACAGTGACCATTAAGTTTAGGCATCAGGGATGAAATGGACTGTAAAATTTCCATGCCATCTGCCCAAACAGCAGACTGGCTTCAAAAAGAATGCTCAGATGTTTATGAAAGCTAGACTGAATGATGATGATGAAGTCTCTGTGTGAGGGAGAACACTCACTTCTCAACTGGCAAACTTTTTTGAAAATCAAATTTTTGCTATCTGATACACTGTCTTTCAAATTAGTGATTCCAGTTTTCTGCTTTATTAGAACAGCACGTAAATTGAGCAAAACAAAGTTATTGGTATGACAAAATGTTTTGATTTGTTGTCCTAATTCAGGAGAGTGTTTCTCACCCCTCCATGGAAGAGAGATGGTTGTCAGCAGGGCTGAGGCTGCAGTGACCCCAGTTTTGGTGATAGAAGCTGTGTCCCTGGTTTTGCTCTTCCACAAGAACCATGGGACAAAAGCAGCACCCAGGGGGTGGCGTTAGGGTGACAAATTTGTAGATGAAAGAATACAAATTTGATTACAGTATTGGTTATGCTATTGGTCAAGTTCAGCCAATTGTATTTATGTTGAGCAACATGCAGAGCCTGCTGGCACTAGTGGGAGCTTTGCCATCAGCTTCCCTGAGGAGTAGGATTTTGCTCATTGTTTAAATTAGCCCTATCTACATGGGAACATATGGAGCAAATGCAAAGGTTTTGAATTGAAGAAGCCAGTAAGCAGCTTTTTGCATTTATTTTGTTACACAGGTAAAAGCTGAGACAGCAAAACCCATCTGCTAGACCTTCAAGACATCTCTGTAAAACCCATGTTAGAGTCAGAGCATTCTTTTCCATTTTATTTATGGCCCTGGCTGCCTGAATGAATGCATCTGGAGCTCAGATGTCTGATGCCCTTATTGTAAATTGAAAAACTGCACACACTGTCAGGACTTTGCTGTGGAAATGCCAATCTCTGTAGTTGAGGTGCTTTTGTGTGTGCATATGTTTTTTTAAGTGAAAAAGCTCTTGAACTTTGTGCATAAACCCCGTTCTCTGTCTTTTTTCCCCCCCTTCCTCTTTTGTTACAGACTGTGGACTAGCATTGAATATTCAGGGAAAGCTCTCCAGGGAGATTAGGGACATGGACAGATTTTAAACAGAGCCTTAATGCATGGACACGAAAGGACAAACATTCTAGTGGGAATACTAATGCAAATTCCCTGCTTTGGGGTCAAAATGCATTAAACAGCTGCTTGCTTGCTAAAGATGCTTTTAAAATCAATACAGACCGGAAATTATAAAATTTATAAATAGAGATCATGCTCATTGAGAGTATAAGAGACTTCACTAACCCCTTTTGTTATAAATCAGACAACAGTATGTACCAGTGCTAGAGAGAAGCACATCTATGAATCCCTCTCTGCAGGGCTCAGAATCCCAGATCCCACTGAAACTTACTTCAAGCAGTGTTTGTCTGTATCCTTCCTGAAGGGCTATGGGATCTGAGACGTAACAGCAGTAGGAATTAGGTGCCTTGACATGAGTAAACTGCTGTTATCATCAGTTACTCTGTTGTGGAAGATGATAACCTATTGCTATTTTTAATAAATCTACATTAAAAGAAATTGAGTGAAGCCATTGCACAGACAAGCAGTAACAGCATATATACTGGGGCCTGCTATGCAGCAACTAAACTCAAGTGGAATCCAACCTGGATGGGATGGGTCAGCATCTGAAACTGGGTTGCATAACAGCAATATGGCAATGTCAAAGCTGCAGTGTGACTTTGCCACATGGCTGGTATTTATCACATAGCTATGGCTTTATTTAAGAATAAACACGATGAAAAAATATTTAAGTTCTGAAATAAACATACTGCCTTACCATTTACCCTATGGGTCCTTCAGCCTGACTCCACATCACTGCTGAACCCTGGTCTCTGAAATGGAAACAAGTGTCAATTGCTGTATAGAAGTGCAGCAGCATCCGTTTAATACTTAGGTCATTTAAGTTCCCATTGACAGGCGAGTTTATTACCTGTGCATTTTATATGACCCACTGCCTCTATTGCCACTGTCTCATGCTATGATGATCCCTTAAAATGCTGCCACTAAATTGCAGCTGCTGCAAGCATTTGACGGCTTCGAATTCTGTATTTCCTAAATTCCATCTTAGTTTGGTGTGAAAGAATAAGTCTTCAGTGTGGAACCCTTCACTGCAGTGCTCTGCAGCTTTTCATTGCTGCCTGCCTTGTGACTGTCCCCATAGCTCTGTCTGTTGTCTCCTCTTTACCAGTTCAGACATTTCTTTCCAACCTCACAGCTTTTTCTGGTCTGCCACTCCTAATTGTGCTCTTTAAACCAGTCCTTGGAGACATCTTCTCTGGACTAGAAGTTGTTTCCAAGCTTATTCTGCAAGCTGGTTTTGAGGGCTGTGTTGGGCGTGTGGATCCTGTTTGGCACTTGGAAGGCAGCGGTGGGGTCCCATTCCACAGCTGTATGAAATAGGAAGGACTGCATCTGTTGATCATGGGAGATATAATTTGGGATTGTTTCAGAATGAGGTGGCCTCTCTAACCTTAGCCTTGCTCTCAGCAACGCCTGTGGTGTAACCACGTGCAACAGTTTGTGTTTTGGATGTTAAAGAGGGCAATTCCCTGGGAGAACACAACTGGCACTGACATAAATGGCAAGATTTCATGATGTCTGCATTCATACATGGCCATTAAAACTAATCGGCCAGCAAGGTGGGTCAGACCCCTCTTCACAGGCGAGTCCTTGCTGAAAGTACTACTTTTTGATCCCCTGAGACACCTCTGGAGTTAATCAGGGTGCTCTTGCACGCCCCTGCTTTTCATCCCTAAAATGCACAGATGTCTCTTAAACGAGTGCCACAGTCTTGTGCGTATTTCTGCCATACTTGGCTGTTTCTCAGAAATGCTCGGAGAAGACAAAACGTTAAAGGGAGAGAGCATTTTTCCCAGCTTGTGGTACTTACTTTTCTACAGAAGGCGGGATGCGCTTTGAAGTCGCCTTGCCTTCTGCTGCTGCCACGCTGCTGGGGCTGCTCCCCCTCAGTTATATTCTACATCGTGATGGATTAAAACGTGAAGGAACTCAAATAAGCAAGACCGGGGAGCGAAATGAAGCCACTTTCCGTAGTGTTCCTCCATCCCAAGGAGAAGGTGAATGACACTTGCGTGTGTGTCCAGAAGGTGGCACCGGCAGTCCGAGCTCTTCCCTTGTCCGGCCCAGCCAGGCGGGCACTGCACCCTCGCTAATCCGGGCTCTCAGCCCTTTAAGCCTGTGACCAAGCCTGTGCTCTCATTGCCTGGCTCCAGGCCTCTGAGCCCACGGGAGACAGGCGGGAGGTGACCGATAATCATCGGTGTGGTTGGCATCTCGGGACTTGAATAAGCAGCTAAGTCCTGGGAGGAGCAGAAGCTCTAAGCAGCGGGATCTTTGCCTTCTCATTACAAAATTAGTTTTGCTGCTGAAGTGGGGAAAAGCCTGTCTGAAGACAGGTGGTTTTTTTTTTAAAGCATGTCTTGTGACAGCTGCTGTGTGGGCACTGCCACTGTGTTAGTAGATGTGCCTGTATTGATGCAAGCAGCTCACTTATTACACATGCTGGCAAGCATTTGTCAGGTGTCACAATTCCCATACTAGTAGAAGAGACAGTGCTTTATCTTCTCTGTTTTGAGGAAATCTCCATGAATGTGAAAGGTAGATCTGGAGGAGGGTTTTTGCACTATGATCCAAGACTTTCTGCCAAAGTCTGGGGTGAGGAGACACGTCTGTGCTTCAGGGCCCTTAGCTCAGCACCCCTGGGCAATGAAATGGTTTTGCTGCAAAGGAGAGGAGGTAAAATTTTCAAGCATGTTTGAGGAGTCAGACAAGTTAGGCTTTTCTGCAAGAGCAATTCTGACTATTACATTTGCCTTTCCTGAGATGGAAGATAGCTTTCTTAATTTAGGCAATGGTTTTCCAACCTCAGAAACCACAGGGATCCATGTGAAATTTTGGAGACACCCCCCTCTCTATGTTGGCCGGTCTATCCCCATTTTCCCTTACTAGCATTATTAATCTTGGTTACAAAAAGAAAAACCAACCAACTATTTTCCCTCTTTTCTTCACCCTATCTCACCTCAGCAGCAGCCAAAACCAGGCTCCTGTGCCTACCACGCAGAGCCAACTCCTGTGGTAGGAAGGGGAAGGCAGGCACCAGGCCAGGTACCGACTGTGGCACCAGTGCCAGTCCTCACCCTCCAGCCACTGCCCTCTGTTCCCTCTGTGGCAGCTGTTCAGTCATGGGCACTTAACAGGCAGGAGCAGATACTTGAGGGAAAGCAGTGGTCTGCCTGCTGATCATGTTGGTCACTTTTCCAAAAAAACCCCCAACGCAACAACATCCAAAATAACCCACAAGCTCCCAAAGCTCTCTTCTGTGCTGGTTCTTAGGCACTGTTAGTTTTCATCTAGTGGCATGAAATTGAAAAGCTGCCTTGAGTAAACTGCTGGTATTTGGGCACAGTGTGTTACTGTGTGCCTTCAGTTTAACAGTGTCCTGAAAGGACCTTTTTTCTTTGTAGCTATAGACTGAGTAGCTAGAAGTAATGGTTTTCAAATACAAATAATTAAGTCCATTTAAATTTTAAAAAGGTTTTACCACTAAGGAGGAAACGTGTAGGTTGAAAATAAGGAGTAGAGGAGAAATTATTCCAAGTTGCACAGTTGACTTTGTGCTGGAACAGCTTGCTTTTTCCCAGGTGCTTATCTGCTGTTGATGGCTCTTGGCATTGTGCATATGCAGGAAGGCAGAACATGCAGCTGGACAAGAGGGCTGCATACAGAGAGAACATTTTTGACCTTTCAACAGCCTCAGATGTTTCTGTTCCTTCTTATTTCTGCCCATGTCCTTTGTTTCTTATATAGTTCCTTTGCTACACATAGTTAGGGGCTGGGCCTCTTGGGTTTTTTCTTTTTTTCCTTCTTTTTTTTCCACGTTGTTGGTTTACACCACTTCTGATAGATTCTTTATCACCTGCTCCCTGCAAGGCAAACTGCAGGGCTGTTTCCCTGCTGTAGCAGCTGTGCTGGAGGACTGCTGATGAGGAACAAAATGGGAGCTACTGAGCAATAATTTGAAGGCTGGCTATTAAAAAGAAAAAAGCCAGCTAATTAGAGCTTAGAGAAAGAGGCAACACTTTGTGCAAAACACCAGAAGGCAGGCCCTCCAAATCCTATACACTCGCTGTAAATAGCTATAATTAACTCCACAGTATTCAATTTATTAATTAAAATTTAATTAATATTTTCTGTCCTTGACGATCGTCATAGAGGCGGTCAGGAAAACGTAGTGGCAGCTGGGTTTGCATAGATCAGCAGTGCCATTCAAAAGGGCAGAGGCACACAAAACTCTCAGCCTTCCACTCATACATGTGAGAAAACAGAGGTGAAACTGGTCACTAGTTTTCTGGGAAAGGAGGGGAGGTTGGGAGATAGTGCAAGCCCCAGTGTTCTTCTGCTCATTTCCAGGTATCACCCTACAAATGCAGCACTCACCTGAGTTACCTGAAAGTGTGAGAGAAAGGAGTAGTAGAGTGTACATTACTTATTTAACCACTCCAGCTGTACAGCACCATGTTTCACTTGGGTTTGGTGCTCTGTCTGAGTAGAGTGAGATACCTCTCCCAAATTTCATGGACCCTATCAAAGGAGAACAGCTGTGGCTTAAAAATGCTGTATAGCTTGGCACACTGCTGTTCTCTGGGGATGAGTGTCCTGGTCATTCATACTACCCATGATCAGCATGTCAGTGTCTGAGTGCTCTTCTGGAACAAATCCATTGGTATCCCCAAGGGGAAATGTGAGCATCATCAACTGTGTAGATTGCTCCAGGGTTTGTTCCAAAAAGATAAGATAGATTTGGAAGACACCAAATGTATTTCCTTCAACAAGGACAGTGCTTCATTGTTATCCAAGGTTGGGCAATAGGATAATTTGTGCCCTCACCCATTCTTTTCCTAGGAATTTTTTGTCTGGCATTATAATGTTTTTGACACAGCGCTGCTCAGCTGGCCTGCAGCATCCACCTGTTAGTACACTCCACACTTTGAACTGAAAAAAACCACCAAGGCCGTGAACAGAAAATAATGACTATTAGCTACAGGGTCACAAGAAGAGATGTGAGCTGAGTACTGTGCAGCATGGCTGCAGTAAGGACCAAACTCTTAACAGTGAAAAAAACCAGGCAAAAACTGGCTTGTGGGCAAAGGTCTGCAGTACAGGCCTGGTGAGAATGGCCATGAGGTAAAAGAAGGTTTGTTATTTCCTCAGCAAGAGAATGTACTCACAGGGTAAAAGCTTTCACTGCAGAACTGTTAAAAGCAAGTTGGAGAGAAGGACTGTCAGAACTCACTGCTAAGTTTTGGATTTGACATGCAGAACAACAAATTCATCCAAAATGAGTTTTGCTTTACTGTTAGTCATTTGTACTAACCTGCAATTAAAAGGCTCAGCATTTGTTCGCATCGCTTTCTGAAATTATATTTTCCACTTCCTAGGCCCTGGCCTCAGGCAGTGGATTTTTGAAGCAATGGTGCCTTGGTAATTAATGTTTAAAGATGAATGTTGCAACTTTTAACACAGTGTGATGCTGAGTAAACAGCAAAAAGAATACAAAAAATACAAGGTTTTTACTGGAAGCTGGAGGTTTATCCTGGGATAAACCTGATATTCTGAGCTGCAGCACATTTGATTACCCCTTCCTCTATGCTTGCAGATGGGGGAGACAGCCATGCTCAAAAAAAGCAGAGGAAAATAGCACATTTAATCTCTCATTTCTTTGTGCTACTGACTCATCACCCCAGAAAGCTTGCTGGGAATGACTAACACAGAGAGGGAGGAGACAAATCTTTGACAAATGGTTTATACCTGCAGCATGACCAGTACCATTTTTGATTTTTGAAAAAGTGTAGGAAGACAAGGGATGAAGTAGGAAGGGAGGAAGGAGTAAAAATAGAAGGGAGGGTGGGCAAATTGTGATCAGAAGTTCCCTTTTTACTTCAAGTCCCTTTATTTGCCTTGAGTTCTCTGTAGAAGGCACAGCTTCCAGTCTGTAACTAACCCAGCTGGATTTACCTGTGACAGCAGCCCATTCTACACAGAGCTTTGTATGTGACACAAACTGCTCCTCAGTGGCATTATCTGAGTCTCATTACAGCATTTTTTGGTGCTTTAGAAATTAAGTTACTGTATCATCCCCTTCTAAATTAAATCCTTAGCAACTGAAAAGTCAAGTGGGAAAATCAGGAACTTTGGCATTTCAGGAAGGGGAAAGGATAGTCTGGGTTGAAATTGCCCACTTACTTTAGGCATCCAACTTGGGCATTGCAATCCTGATTCAGACCTTTTGGAAGACACACCTTATGCCTAATATTTCACAATAGGTTGGCATGATGCAGCTGCCTATTCACCTGAGACTCCTAAGACAGGAAAAGTGGGAAAGCACTCGTGATCTCATGAGTGATTTGTGTCAAAAGGGGCAGGGAGTCACAGTGTACTGGAGGAGGGGGGCTGTTTTTCATACACTGAAGTTTTATCCTAAACACATCAACTGGAACAAGAACAGAATACTCCTTTCCTTTCCTTTCCTTTCCTTTCCTTTCCTTTCCTTTCCTTTCCTTTCCTTTCCTTTCCTTTCCTTTCCTTTCCTTTCCTTTCCTTTCCTTTCTTTTTCCCCATCTTCTTTTGTGTCTTCCTGAAAAGACAGTAAAATTCTCAATCCAACACACAACTGTCAGATTGGCTAACCAAGTTTTAAGCAGTTGCTTTGGGCTTTGTCACTCTTTGATGTTCTTTCTGCTCAGAAGAAAGCAAAACCTAAAGAACTCCTGGAAGAGCTCCATGAATCTGATTCTGCATTTAAGTGGGAAAATGGAATCTCCCAAATCATCTTGCCTTTCTGGAAGTGAAGTTCAGGCTCTAACAAAGATTAGTAAGAGACACATTCAGCACTAGTCATACTCATTTGGGTAACAGGCAAGTTTCTGCTTGTGCTCACTTCTAGTATTCATTATGAATGTGTATTAGTGACTTCCTAAGCAGTAATCCCAGCAGAATAGTAAATGAAGTATTGCCTTCTGCTTTAATAATTTCCTGTTCTTTTAGCATTGTTTATGTACCAACAGCAGGATGCTGATACATTAACTGGCTACCCTGTTATTATTATTTATTATTTACTATTTTATTATCCATTGCTTTCGTTATCTGCTCAGATTCCTGATCCCAAAAGCATTAAACTGAATTTTTGAGATTATTTTGCTGTTGAAGCACAGCGATCTTGAATCATTTAATTTGTTTGTTTTTGTGACTTCTTTAAAAGTTTTCCAGTTAAGATGAGGACCTATTTATACTAAATTTAAGCCTTCTCATAATAGCTTGCTGGTGGTTTTTTTCCATTGGTTTTTCACAGATGTCTTGAAAAACAAAGGTCCAGAAAGCACTTCTGCAGGATACAGGGTGCTTCAGTTACACTTAATGTTACAGGACACAGATCATTCAGCATTTTCTCTAAAATGAAGCATTTCCAAGTCTCAGGGAAAGGAAAATGCCTGGGGATTAAGAGCAGTGTTTTTCAATAAACGTTTAATCCTAAACAGATCATTCAAATGCAGTGTAATAAAGACTACTACAGCTAATGAAAAGATTTCTTTCGACTCAGTGGGCTCTCAAACAGGCAGAGATAATATGCTTGCCCTTGCTAACAATGTTCACTGAGCTGTGTTTCCTTTCCTAGACTGGAAATTAGATTTCCTTCTTCTTTGTTTGTATAGAAAAACGCAAGCTACTCAAGAAGATCATGTGGGAGCCAGTGTGTTTAGAAGGAGCTGCATTTGAATAAAAGATACCTCCCACCTTCATGTTCAGCTACTTAGCTGTAGTTGAAATAAGCATCCATAGCATGGTTTGGAGCTGGAGCCTTACAACAGATTGTACATGTCCTCTGCACACACTGCTGTGCTGCAAGGAGGGACTAAAAGTCCCCAAGTATCAGGGATGAGGGTATAATTTAGGGATCTGGCTTTTTACTTGCACCACAGCATAATTTGCTCTCTTTGTTTTGTCTTTTTTGCTCTTTCTCCTCCTTACTTCTTCACTTTTAGAATTAAAATGGACAAGATAACTTATGCTCCAGATTTCTTATTCTGAAACTGACAATGAATGCTGTAAGTTTTTCTGAAGGAAAACCTTTCTTTGAAGGTGCCACATACTACAGTTTCTGTCCAGGAGCATGGGATAGGGAGAAAAAAAACTCTATTATAGTGACCCTTTTGCTATGTAACCTTTCCTTAAAATGCCAGCAACTGGGCTTCCACAGAGAGAACAACAAATATTGAAAGAGAAATGTGAAGGACATTATGAAAGAAGAAAGCAAGAAAAGGGATCTGCTCAGACAAGTTTTTCAGAGAAGCTGATGTAATATGTACTGTAGAAAATCCTAGCAGTTGACACAACTAACTTTCTTTCTAAGTAGCTGTGGATGCCAGCAAGCTGGGAGAAACAAAATGTACATCTGGGAATACAGCTGAGCAGACTGTTTTGTCCAAAAGAAATATAGTAGGTGTAAAACTTGTTTTCAAAAGATGTCATTGAAGTTTAATTGAAAAGCGTCCTTTTAATTAAGGCTGAGCGGGCAGTGGATGAAAGTCTCATTTCTGTTGGGGCTGTTCATGGTGATACTGGGACATTAACTCCTGCACTATGGCAGGGCTCAAGAGGCTGCTGTTGGGATGCCATGGGATGCAATTCTGTGACAAGTCCTGTTCCTAGAGTTTAGCAAATGTTTAACAAGCTTTTTAATAGCTGTCTTGAAAATTGCCTGACTTTGTGTTGACTGATTTGCACATATTTTAGCCTGGTTTGCTACTTGAATGACTGTTCTCAGCACGTGTGTGGTGCATATGTCCATATCTCTGTATACATGGTTTGGGAACCCCCCTGTTATAACAGACCTGACAGAGACACGCAGGATTTTTGAGACACTGAAGATACTAGAATTTTGTGGCTGGATACTGAAGAACTTCTGGAACTTCTGGATCTTCTCTGCAGGGGAGAGGCTGAAGAGGACTGTCAGCCTTGGAGACTCCAACAGGCAGCCTGAAATGTTTAATCTTTAAAAACACTGGCTCCTCTACCTCATTCCACCTGCTACATGTGGAATAAAATACTGCGTGTGCAGAGACTGATAAACACAAAGTGCCATTAGAAGTGCCATTTTCAGGTAGGCTAGTTCATAAAAATTGGATAAACTGGCAAACAAGGAGTCCCAGCACATGGACTTCTGTGGATTTATTCATCATTACCAACAGAAGAAAAACTGTAGAAGGAATGCCCGTTATGAAAATTATATTTAGTTATAGGGCTGATATATGTGGTCTGTTACCTCCTCTTTACGAATACTGTTAGCACTTTTGAGGCTGCCAGCAGGCACTGTTTCATGAAAAAGAGTGTGTGGTTATTTTCACAAGGTTTTTGTGAACAAGGCTGGAGGAAGTGGCAGGAGGTCCCTCATGATTTTGATGGACTACTGTCATGTCAAACTATTATGTGCCAACTTCTCACTTTACTGTAGATTGACTGTAAGGAAAACTCAGGCAGCAGAACTGACAGTGCCAGATGTTGTCTTGAAGTGGGAGGTTGAGTGACCATGTGGAATCCTTAGGAATGTTTGAATATTCTTCCTCTGCCTGTGATACATACCCACTCCTTTACCTTTTCTCTTTTGTTCCAGGTGGAGCCAGGAGAGTTTTTCAGCTGGTTTGAGGCTACCCAGCGATAGGGATCTTGCACTGCAGTTTTAGAGGAGTGACACCAAAAAGTCTGTTGTTATGCTGAGTGCTTTACCAGACAGGTAACACTCCCTGCTTCCTCAGCTGCCCGAAAATCAAGCTGTTGATATTAAGCTTCAGTTTGAATACGGTAAGTCAAAAGCCTGCATCCATTGCTTGATTAAATTTAAAATAGAGTCATCAGCCTATCATAGAACTGTTTGAAACAAAGCCAGGGGAAAAATCACTAGAGCACAGTGCTGTGTAGAGGACACTGACATTGCCAGATTTCTTCCTGTTGTACTAAAACTACAGCACATGAGGGTCTTGTTAATACACCCTGGTTGCTGTATTGATGTTGGGTTGCATTTCAAGAACTTCCTAAGTTACAGCTGTGCTGAGGCTGGAAAACTGCAGTGGATCCACTGGAAAAGCCCTCCCCAGTGTCAAAACAGTCGTGCTTCTTGGCCACGACAAAAGCTCAAGATTTCTTTGTGCAACTTCAGTTTAATTCCTAAACTGCAACGTGCAGAAGACATTGGAGCTGACCAGGTACTTAAAATAAAATAGCAGTCTGCCTTTTTTACTAGGGTAAAAACCTCAAGGATCAGAAAGCTGTGCTACTGATGGAAGTGACAACTGTCTATCCCTAGAGATACAGCCTTCAGAAAGGTTACTGTATACCTGAAGAGATAATAACCTTTCAAACCTATCTGGAATAGCATATCTCTAAGGCATCCCTTAAGGTTACTGTATCCCCAAAGATACAGCAACCTTTCTGTTGGGTTTTCCTTGTGGTTTGCTGGGCTCTGTTTAAGAGAATGTTCCCCCAGCTAACCTTGGTGGCTCCAGTGATGGTGGAGAAGCCTTGTAGTTGGCTGCTTTCCTTTTGCATAGAGATGAAAACCAGGCTCCAGTGAGCCTTTAGGCTGGTGGTTTATCAAACTTTGGTCCTTGGCCATTCCCACTACTGTGTCACACTGGTGTCACCCTGACATATGAAGCCTTTTTCCATTTCCACATAACCCCCATCCATACCCAGCCTCTGTTTGTGGCTTGAAAAGGTCATATCAGATACAAAGCTATTTAAATCTTTCATGATTTTTTGTTTGTTCTTTCGATATCTGAGTACAGTTGCTAAAAGTCTGAGAATGGTTGTGCTCCTATTTGAATTTCTTCCCCTCTCTACCCCTAAAGCAGGTGACATTTTTATCTTCAAATTGCCTGGCAGGGAGCATGTTAAACATCAGATCTGAGAGAAATGGGAAATAACATGATGGGACTGCAGCTTCAGGTGCTGCAAACAGCCCAAATCTCCATATTAAAAATCAACTACTTTTTGGGTTTAAATTGTGAACAGTCCCTCAAAAAGCTACATGAAATCTGTTTTCTAGGTGATGGAATGTACACCCTCCTAGTTTGCTTCCTATTAGGTTATTAACACTTGCTGCTTCTGTAAGTGCTGGTTATTGAAGGAAGGACTTAACTCTCTGCCAGAACCTTGGGACTAACTAAAACATTGCTTTTAATGTTTAGTGAGAAAGTTGTTGCTTTCACCAGTAAACTGGCTTAGACTCATAGTCCCTTAAAGCACAAATGGCACATACTGCATCATAGTTAAGAAGCAGATTTGAGAAAACACAGTCAGGGGAGTGCAGCTGGTTGCATAAGTTCAAAATGATTGGTCAATTTTTTCTTACTTTTCCCACCAGTACTGGATATTATGTATGCTAACTAGTATTCATCTCTCAGCAAGGTATCCAGACCTTGTAGGGCCAGTTCTTTCTTCCAGTAAAACCTTTGCATCATAAAACAGCCCAGACAAAACATGCCCAGAGGAGAATCCATGCTTTAAGGAACTTCCAAGCCTTTTCAGCCATTTACTTGCCTACCTGCCTGTCTTGGGTGGAGGAGAATGGCCTGTTGGAAAGGGAAGGCCAACATAAATGGAGAAATAAAAATAAGACACTTGAGGGTGTGTCTAATGGATCCAAATACCCAGGAGAGGAAAGGAAGTTTTGCTGCTCATCTGTAGCAGACTTAGGCAGAGGAGCAGAGCTGGTGAATTTTAGCTCTGCCAGCCAGTTTTGCTATCTTGAGATGGGACTGGATTTCACAATGCATTTACAGAGAGAATGGTAGGAGCAGTGAATAGTTCATTTTATTCCAAAGGCTTCATTTAACAGATATTAAATATGCATCTGAACACTGTCACTTTGAGGTACATTTCTAATCTAACTTTGCCCCTGCTTATAGCAGTATAAATAATTATTTTACTGAAGTCTACAAAGCCATTACCCAGTATTAAACTCAGAAGAGAGCAAGTCTTACTTTTTACCTCTACAGCAAATACCATTCAATTCAGTGGATGAACACAACAGTACATATAAGTGGAATGCAAGAACAGAAACAATTGGAAAATCCGTGTCTGAAATTCAGTACAGTGTTCTGGAGCTGAATTTTCATCTGACTACTCTTGAGCATTGCAGCATTAAACCTCCTTTTCCTGCAGTGTAATTGTTATTTCCCCAGAAAGAAATGTATTTTCCTTTCTGTAAACAGAGGCCACATGAAACATATGATTGTCTTCTGAGCAAAAATCTCAAGGATCATAGTTTATACATATTAGAAAAAAGCAACAATCCACAAACTTCTGGTTTGAAGCTAAATGCAGGTTTTTAGTCCATCAGTATTTTTAGTCCATACCAGTTTTCTGCATAGTGGAAAATGTACACCCTTAGGAGGGTGACAACTCTGATAAGTTGTTAAAAAACAAATTATCTGAGAAAGTAATTTTTTCCATTATGAAAGTGGCTTGTCATATATTAGTGAAATGAATTAGTCACTTAGCACACCTTTCACAACCTCAAAAGAATTAGGTTATGGCCTATACATTTCCATGTGTAAGAGGAGCAGCTCTCCTCTTTGCACATACAGCACTATCACTCCACAGTTTCTGATTATGTTTTATTCATATGGAACCATAAATCACTCATAAATCAGTCCAAAGCCTAAAACTAACCAAACAAGTTCATATTTCTTGCATGAGCTATTCTATTTGCATGCCTTTCCACATTAAACATTTCATGTTGGGAGACAGAAAGATTCCAGGTATATGATATTCAGTGGAAAAAGGTGACAGCATGACATTTAGAAGACATATGCATGGGGAAGGGAGGACAGCAACAGAGAAAGAAAGGGACATTTGCTTTTGATTCTTTTAGTAGAAGAAAGTCAATTGAGCAGTAGCCACCCAATTCATCCTGTGACTTACCCCTCTGTTTTCTGGAACTATTGAGAGTAAAGAGGGTTCAAATGGGATCTCATCAATGTATGTGAAGGGAGAGTGTGAAGAAGAGGGAGCCAGGCTCTTTCCAGCAGTGCCCAGTGATGGGACCAGAGGCCATGGACACAAACTGAAACACAGGAGGTGCAGTGGGAACATCGGGAAACATTTTGTCACGGTGAAGCTGACAGTGAAAGTGTTGGCACAGGTTGTCCTGGGAGGTTGTGCAGTCTCCATCCTTGGAGATACTCAAAAGCTGGACAACCATCTGTAGGCAACCACGTTTGAGTAGGGATACTGGACAAAGTGACCTCCAGAGGCCCCTTGACCTCAGCCCTCCTATGATACTGTAATGCTACTTTGGTCTCTTGTCAGTGAGAAAATGAGGCAGCTCATTTACTTGGTGGCTCCCTTCAATCAGGAGCAGCACATTTTAGAAATTCAAAGGGTGCTCCAGGGGCCAGGAGCTCTGAAAGGGACCCCAACAAGCAATAGAATTTGCAGTGGGAAGGAGTGAAATGCTTGTGGGGTCAGGATAGGCAACTTTACATCTGGCAAATTAATAGAAACAAAGGAGGAGCTCAACAATTACGTATTACTTCAGCTTCAATCACTCAGAGAAACCTTCCTATGCTTTTTGTTTCAGAGAGGGAGAATTGTGACATAACTAATAAATATTCTTTAAGTATCACCTGATGACTACAGCTCTGTGCCAGTGGCATTGGGAGCACAGGAGGGATGCTGAGAACTACTGTGAAAGGGCTTGTCATGTGCAAAAGCAAAGCAGAGAAATCTGGATGCCTGAATTTTATGATGTTGGATTCCAGTGCAGACTGCTGAGGCTTTGGTAGTTTCTGGAGTTGTAATCATGTTTTCCATGATTTACTGTATCATTCTCCTGCACAGGAGGAAGATAAACACATCAAGGGGTGCTTAGGTCCGGGGGCTTTACAGTGCTTGCAACACTTAGCTCTGGCCATAGACAAGAATCCCAGACTTTAAGGATGCACAGTGATCACACTGAGGGAAACATAGAAAGGGTCACCCCCCCCTCCATCTCCTGTGATTAGCTTGTCTTCTTGATTGCCAGCTCTCCCACATGCTAAAAAAATAGCTGAGCTGGACTTAATGCAGTGTAGGGCAGCAGAAAAAGTCAGAAGGCAAGTTCAGTGCCAGGTTCAACACTGCCTTTTCTCAGAATGTCACCTTCCTGGAACAGCTTCCCATAAACATGGCAAGACAAGGTGGCAATTTTGTTTTCATCCTTAAATGAATTTTGCAAAAAGACAGGACAGAGGAGGCTGAAACTTTCAGAAACATGGACTCTCTAATGCTGAGTTTAAGGAAAAATGCAGCACTTCCAAATCATACCTGGCACTTTAGGGCAACCCTGACAAGCGAGACACAAAAGTGCAAATGCAGCTTTAATGTAGAAGTAGCAAGTTTCTGTCTCTCATACTGAAAATACAACATCTTGACAAGAAGGCATTTTTTCATACCCTGTTATTAAATAATAATGCCCTCATCTTTTGGTAGTGCCATTGGAAGTGGAGAGGGAGCTCTTCTCACATCCTTCCCTAGTCTGTCTCCACTTCTAGTAAATACAAGTGCCTGCTGAAAAGCTCTGTGCTAAAGTGCCCGAGTTTCTCCAACAGGGACCTCAGAGAAGCACTCTGGGGTTAACATATTGTTTTGCCCAGGCATATACAAGTGTATTGCAGAAGGCACTATGCAAATAGTGTTCACAGAGTTTATAATTTCCTGTTGGAACAGCAAAGAAAAGAAGGTCATTGATTTAAACTAGAGAATAGAAATTATTTCCTGCCCACAAAGCTGCCAAATGCTTGGAGTTATTGATTTTTTTTCCCTCCCTGCTGCTAACCAAACACTTCTGGTCCTGTCATGGGCATCAGCAGCTTATTGACTAAGTAAACATAACCCATAAAGCTGAACATTTAAAAAAATAATAGAAAATTATAGTGGCTATAGTAAAAAAAAAAAAAGAGAGAGGAAAAACAGTTCCTGAAGTTAATTAATTTTTATGTAGATTCAAGTTTCTGGAATTTAGGTTTGCATCCAAAAGAGAGAAAAGGAATACATTGAAAGAAGACTTGGGGGGAAAAAACAAAAGAAGCCAAAAAGAAGAGGGTGCAATGAAGCTTCAGATTTTAAGACCACAAGTAAAAGAAAAAATTACTGCAGAATTGAGATTGAAAGGGTAAAACCATGTGGCAGCAGCATGGTGAAGGCATGTTTTTATTTATTTATTTACTTTTTAGCAGCAGGAGGTCTGTAATGTTGTCTGAATATTTTCTTTAAGCCAGAGCTGAGCACAGCTGATGCCTGGCCTTGGAACATGTCAGTTTGAAGATAACATGTACGGTATTAATAAATGTAGAACAATACTTGCTGTCAAGTTGGTTACAAGGCAGTGGTTCACTGAAGGGGGCCTGACAACGTCAAAAAGCATTAGACCACAGCCAGCAAATGCTTTATGTGCTACAGCTGAACCCAAAAGATGAATTGATGCCCTGGATCTGACTTTAAGGCATCTGTCTGCTCTGAAGAGTGCGTGTTTGTCTGAAGAAGCAGGGAAACAAGTTGCTTTTCCCTCCTCCAGCCATCTGCTTACACACAGAAGGCAAGGAGCAGGACACAAGGGAACAAATCCCAGTGTCTTGTAAAGGGAGAGGCATGCCTTACAGACAAAATAATCTTCAAAAGTAGGAGCACACACTCAGGAGGGGTGTTTAGAGGCAACTCTGAACAGCAGGGACACAGCTCCCAGGCTGGGAGCCTGCAGAGGGGGCTGGCTTTCCCCTAGGGCTGGCTGTTCCAGGTGCTGCTGCTGGCTTCCCTGGCCAAGAGCCCTAGTGGTCCTTTGGTGTGAGAGTTGGCAGCAAGAGAAGAGCCAGTGGGAAGAGGCACCAGGAGGGAAGTAAACAAGCAGATTACAAAGTGATGAAAAATAAGAGTATCGCTCTGCTACAGTGACTGAGAAGAAGGTGTGACCATTTCCTCCACCCCCTCACCTTCATGCCTGTCGACTGAAGAACACTATTAAAGCAGGTAGTCACAGATTATTAATGACCTGTTAACAGCTTCTTTAATTTTCTAGTAAGTGCCAACTGCAGCTGCTATAATTATTCTGCTGGTCCTATAACACGCCCTGTGCCAGGCTGCAAAATATTTTTTTTTGTCTGGAACACATTGTTGTGCCTCCTAACTCGAGTGTACTGCACATGGGCAATTTCATACCTAAGTAAAATTACTTCTTAAGCTGTCAGAACACTTTGCAGCCATTAAATGTTGGTATCTTCCAGCAAAATAGGAACCAGGAAGTGTTTAGTCACCTATTTTTACATGTGTGAATTGAGACACCCGAAGTTTATGGTTTTAGCCACAGTGATACAGTGAGTCAGTCCCTGAGCTGCTTATGAAACCTGGGAGCACTGTCTTCTGCTTTGCTTGTGCTGGTGTCATATGTACTGCAGAAGTCAGGGATAAGCTGGAAGTAAATCTAAGTAGGATTTTTTTCTACCTAAGTTGGGTTCCCTGGGAATAACATCGTATAAAAGTGATGGTATCTCTTCATCACTCTTCCTAATTCCCACGAAGCTGAGTAGTGTGTAATGGGAAAATAAAATAAAAAAACAGAAAAAAATGTGTGTGTTGTGGTCAAAGGCAAAGATCTTTCCTTTGCAGCCTTCAGTTTAGGAAGTCTGTGGGCACAGATCCCTACCAGCATCCTTGGCAGCAGTGATGCCCTGCTAACTGGTCCTGTTTCCTTTTCTCATGGATCACAGCAGACCTATGTGTTTCATGTATGACACATTTGTGAAATTTCATTGTAGTGAGCCATTGGTAATCTAGCATTTGATCAACCACACAAGCAAGCATTTGAAGATTACAGTAGCAATGAGGTGTGTTGTTAGCAGCCCTTGAAAGGCAGTAGCAGTTTGAAAGCTACTAGTGAGGATGTGTCTCAAAAATGCCATAAAGCAGATGCTGAATTTTTAAAGATCCCAGCACTTTTAGAAAACAATGATCCTGTAGAGGTATTGCCTGTTGAACACACACAAAGCACACAACTTTTTGAAAAATCTCACCATCAACATTATGTAAAGGTGTGGTCTGTGCTTTTGTCCAGCTCTTGGAGTATCAACACCTCCTTGTTGGACAAAGCCCTGTGCTGTAGCTCCATAGGCAAAGCTTGTCCCCACACCCCTAAAGGTAGGTTCATTGTAAGAAACAGCCCTGGAGTTGTGCTGAACCTATCTAGGCTGGCATGTTTTAGCCTAAAAGAGGGCATGGTTCCTGGACAGGGACACAGCCCAGGTCTCAGGGAACCAAGTGTCTGACCTGGCACAGGCTTCCCTTAAAGTTGTTCCATGTTTCTTCTGCAACAACTCTGCAACATGAAAAAAACCCAAAACCCTGCCTTCCCTAACAGGAGCTATTGAAGGATCAAAGATTTAGTGAATAACATTTAAAGTATTAAACAGACATATTTTTTTCCCTCAAAGCTTTTCCCACACATGTTCTGAGGAGGAAAATATGGATTGTGGTCAGCTGTGTTCTTTGGAATTCCTCTTGCCCTGACTCATTTTTGGAAGGGAATCTGATTCACATTCAACTGTCTTGTGAGCATCCAGCATATCTTTTCCTTTTTCCAAGGGTGTATGGATAAATGGGTAGCTCCTCCCCAGATCAAGTCAAAGGTCTGTTTCCAGATGCTGCACGTGCAGTGTGACAGGTTCCATCACTTCCTTTGCCCTTTTGCACCCTCCATCTCACACAGGTCTGTGCACAAGTTAACAAGCTGGATCTGTCTGAACAGAAACCTTCAGGTACTAGGAGAACTTATTTTCTTTCTTCTATTTTTGATTGTTCCCATAATAACTTTTTTGCCCCCCTATTTGTCTTTCTGAGAATAGAATATTTCTAGGTCAGAATCCCTGTTGGTCTTGTGCTCATTTTGGTCCTCAATGCTTATTAAAAAGTCTTTGAGGTTAGTTTTTCCCCAGATCCCAATTTGTGTTAACAGATTTAGCTGATACTGAACCAGTTCTTCTCATATGGGCAAGGACCAACTTCTGGAAATGATCCAGATGTCCAAGGTGTTTGAAAGTTATTAGTTTTCCTCAAAGCCTTAGACTTTAAGTGTTGATCTGATATATTTGAAAGGGACTTGACTTTCAGAAGAAGGGTAGAGTCCTTCTCTTTTGAAGGAGGGGCCATTTGGGAAGGGTATAAAGATAGGCACTTGAAATAAACCTACCACATCTGAGGATCTGGGAGAAATTAGGGTAACATTTTTCCGTTTTGGTTTTCAGTAGGAAGTTAAGAATAAGAGCAGGGTGTTTGTGAAGTGGCAAAAGCACGTCCTGCTATAATATTATATAATAAAAAGCATTAGTTCAGCAAGGTTTTTGTCCATAGGGCTGCAAAACTTCCTGGCTCCACTGATATTTTACAAGCTTTGTAAGTCTGGTTCCATGCTGATCACAACAGAGCAGATCACGTCTTTTACCTCCTTGTTTCAGGAAGCAGACACATTACACAGGAGCAAACATCTTATGGCTTACACTGTGTTCCTACTTTAAACATTTTTTCCCTGTGACTGCCTCCCCTGGCATTCAGTTCCTTTAGGTCACTGTCTACTGCATGCCTATTTAATGTGTGCATGTGGATCATTTTATTGAAGTGAGCAAGACTACAGACAAGCATAAGCCTTATCAGGATTGGAGTTAGAGACTGTAAACTTCTGGGTCACTGCTAACTTTTAATGTAGCCACATACAATTCATAGCCCAATGACACCTACAGTACTTCTATGACTTCTGTGACCATTTTCTTTTCTCCCTATAGGTAAAATGTGACCTGTTAGCCAAGAAGGTTAATCACATACTCATTGTGTTTCTTGATTTTCCCCCCATATCTCAGAATGTAGTAAGTTGACTAAAAGCTGGATTGGTCACTGGTTTTTGCTTTGAGATTTTGTCAGTGGCTTTGGCATAGTGAATATATTGGACATAGATAAATGCCCACAAACTGTCAAGAAAGCTGAGCAGTTACCTGCATAGAAAGCATTGCAAACTCTTTGATCTTTCCATGAGAAATCATTTTGCACTCTTCACTGCTCCCTTACCTTGAAGGTTCAGTGAACCTATTTTAGGAAACTATATTCAGTAAACACACATCACCCTATGAAAGCCTCCCTGGATTTACAGTTCCTTTCTGCTAAGCACAGAGTGCTATTCCCTCTCATCCTGCCAGCACGAGACAGTCAAAGGACTGTATTTGCTATTTCTTTACATTATTCTGTTTTAAGGAGCCCATGTGGAATCTGGGCTGTGACACATGCTGTGGGGAAGTGCAGGTACAGCAAAGAGCAGTTCTTTTGAACCTCAGATTGCAGCACTCATGACCTCACTCCCAACAGCAAGGAAGCCAAGAAGCTGCCCCAGAGCTTTCTCAGGTAAACCACTCACTGTTAAAACCATAAACACCACTTGTCTTTTCATCCTGCATTTTGGATGCAACTTCTTCATTTACCCTACTTATGAATTCTTACTCTTAAATCCTTTGCAGTTCACCTCTAAAACGCTAAAGGTGAACATTCACACCTTCTTCCCCTCTCCGTGGTATCCAATTACAAGAAACATGCAATTAGGGATGTTAGTGACAGATTGTTAGACATTAACCTATAATGCCATCCTCCAATAACAGCAAAAATGGGTCACACTGTAGCTCTAATTATCCCTGTTCTCTAATAACATGCCCTAGTCATGCCTTGTTTCTGTGATATCCCTTGTATTTCAGTGCAAAATACAGGCAGCTCTAGTTGTCCTGGAGGGTGATCTGGGACAGGTTGTTGAGCTGCTGGCACATGGGTACAGCCTTCAAAAAGACTGAACTAGGTTGTAGCATCTTTCCAACTTGGAGAAAACCAATCAAGGATTTTGGCACCTGCCTTTTTAACCTGCAGTTAGGAAGAGAGATTCCATTTCACAGAGGGATAAACAGAGGTGTCTGAGGTGGATGCTCCTTGGAAATGGAAATGGTGGCCCCACTGCTTCTGTCTGCTCTGTCTGAGGTGGTGGTGCAATGGCCTGCAGGGTAAGAGGGCACACAGATGGGGGAAGGTGGGCAGGCAGGAGGAACAGAAATGCAGTAGAGGTGAGCCTGATGGATGAGAACACAAAGGGAAGTAGTCTGTGACTATAGAAATTCTATAAGTAGAATGGAAATATGAAAATAAGAGTGCCCAAGAGAGGATAAAAATGAAATGAAACTAAGACATCTGAAGGCAGCATGCAGGCTTTGTACTGAGAATGCCACCTGCATTGTAGCATGTGCCCCAGGAGAAGTGATACAGCAGTGAGGTGGCTATTTAGAGTCCTTAATCACTTTATTGACTGCCTTCACGTTCCTTGTTAATTAGCTAGCAGCAAAGGCTGAAAATACACTTCACACTGTTACTTGCCAGTAGTCTTTCTTATGTGTAGAGTGGTCCTTTCAAAGCATTTACACCATGGTAAGTTACACATTTCTGGGAACTAATCCACAAGGAGATCATGGAAGGGACCATTTCAAAGCTGGCTGAAAAGGTGTTTTACCTCCTTGAATGCCAAAATATGCATTTTCAGTGCATCTGAAAAAGAACCAGTAAGGGGTAAAAAAAAAAGTATTACTCCTACTTTGGGGCTGACTGTGAGTTAAGCAAACTTCTTTCTACAAGTTTCTGAGGTTTTGGTGAAAGCAGTTCATACATGCAAAGTCTTTGGTGTTTCTGAACATCCTGGCAGGAAGCAAAACTTGCGCTGTTACTTCTCAGAAATGAGGTAAATAGTATGTTAAGACTATTTCTATGAAAAAAAAAGGGAAAATAATATGCTGAAATCCTGTCAAAACACTTCTGCTGTACTGTCCTGTTTCTGGTGACAGTACCAATGATGAAGGTACTTTGTAGACAGTGAATGTCAAGAAGCTGTCTCTAAAATGTTGTCCTGGCACGTTATTAGTATAGAAATTGGCTTACACCCAGATGCCTTATGGATCTTGCAAGATCAATGGATGGGCAGGAAAGCAAGAATGTGGAATACAAGTGTGTGCTCGTGTGTGGTTTGCCTGACACTCCCCTCATCTCCTATGACTTCCTGGGTGGCTTGCAGAAAAGCTGGACTTAGAGCCAAGTCAAATCCCACCAGCCCAAGGAAAGTTTCATTGCAGAAGGGTCAGGCAGCAGCTCCAGCATTGAAGTGAGATGCTCAGGTCTGCTGATAGATTTTAAATTGATTTAATAGTAGTCTTTTACTGCATGTATTTAGTGTTTCATGTCAACACCTCAAGACTACAGCAGTTCAAGGTGGTTTAAAGGCTCCCAAGTGCTTGCCTTGGTGGCTGGCACTATATTGTCTTGGCCAGGTGGGTAGGCAGTGGCCCAGACCAAGTTAGCCAGCAGTGATCACACTGAGTTTGTGTGGATCAAGTTGCTTCTGTTACTTCAGAGCAATATTATTGTTTGCTCTTTGCTCTGTGATATGGTTGGAAAGCTGGAGATGCTGGTGGAGCTTGGCAGTGCCAGGGGGAAGAGAAGGGCAAGGAGAAGGAGGAGAAAATGCCTTCCCCATAGAATCTGCAGCTCCTGCTCCCTTGCTCAGTTCTGAGTAAAGTGAAATCAGCATTTGAAGCTTGGTGAAAATGCCCTTGTTTCACCACTACCTGCCTTTGGTGGAGGTGCCCGAGACCAACCTCTGCCACACAAATTTCAGAGACCAAACAGAAAATCCGAATTTGCTGAAATAAGGGAGACTCTCTTAATTCCAGCCTATTTTTAGAAGATCCTCTGTGGAGAAAACAAAGTCTAATTAAAAGCAGACTTTATTTTTGCAGTAACCCACCATTTCACATGTGACCCTGGGAGTCTTCCACCACTCTGGGTTTGTTAAATCCTGTTAATTGCCCAAGTCCCACTCAGCTTCAAAGTCAGTCCCTTTTCCATATCTTGCTATTTTCAAGGCACAAAGTGAACATTACCATTACTAGGATGCTCTGCTCTTTAATAATTCTTTTTTTGAGAACACTACTTATAACGATTTAATGTCTCTTCTTTTGGTCCTGTAGGTTTACTGGTTTTGTGTGTGCTAATCTCCTCTTAATCTTTCTTACCACTGCAAATAACACGGAGGACAAGATGTCTTCAGAGAACAGCATAGCTTGGAAATTGTGCATTTTAATTACCGGCTGTGAAGAAATCTGTTTTTCCACCAATTGACTTGCATACTTTTTTAGTGGTATAACAGGTTCTGAGGGGAGATCTCCACCACAGATAGCAACATGAACTTCCCTCCTTAAGAGGCAATTGCCCTTTGTATCTGTAAGATTCTCCCAAATGCATTATCTTACAGTTACTCCCTGTGTGGTGAATGAAGCGGAGGAGGTTTGGTCCTTCCCTTTGAGAGCCTTACATTTTGCAGGCTGTAAGTCATTTTCAGAAGGGCTCTGGACAGGAGGTGCACCTTGGGCATGTCTCTGCTTCCCTTCCCTAGAGAACCACCTCCGTGGCACCTCAGCAGAGCAGCAGATGGGAGTAGCAAACACAGAACCACACAGAATCACAGCATTAACTAGGTTGGAAAAGACCTTTGAGATCAGCAAGTCCAACCTATTACCTACCACCTCACCAGCTAAACCATGGCACTCAGTGCCGCATCCAGTCTCTTCTTAAACACTTCCAGGGACAGTGACTCCACCACCTCCCTGGGCAGCCCATTCCAATGGCCAATCACTCTTTCTGTGAAGAATTTTTTCCTGACATCCAGCCTAAACTTCCCCTGGCATAGCTTGAGATGTGTCCTCGTGTTTAAAACACTGTTGGCCATAGGACTGAAATCCTAGTGATGAGTCCTTGCAGTCAACAGACCCATACAACATTTTGGTCTTCTGCAAGCTGAAACCATCACTATCTCCACTGTCACCATTCAGAATTCATCAGCAGCTGCCTGCCAAAGAATGATGAAGGATGCAATATCCAAGCATCTGTTCCACCAGGTCTCGAGATACTCTTTGGTTGTTTTCTAGAGTACCTCTTCTTATTATCAAAGTCCGGTACCAGATAAAGGAATAAAACTTGCAGCTTCTCAGTTTTTCTTGCTGTTTATTGAGCTTTATCACACTTCAGCATGTCACCCAAACCTGGGTTTAACACACCAGAACGTGTGTTGCTAAAAGCATTTGCTGCAAAGAGAGGAAGCACAAAGAGAGAAGGGAGTAGGGTGTGGAAAGCCTCAAATGGAGGCTGGATCTGGGTTTTTAAGGACACTAATGACCAATTAACAGATAGCACATCCTCTGTTTACAATTCGGTACCAATAATCCTAACTTACTACTAACACGTCTTCTCTACCTCAAATCTATTCTACCAATCATCAAGTGCCAGCTCTGCTGCAGTGCAAGAAGCAAGAAGAAGATGAAGAAGAAGAACTCAGGACAACACCCAAAATCCTCCATGTTGTCTTCTTTTATATCTATACTACAAAACCTAAAACTATAAGCTGCACTTCTATAACAAACTAAACCATGATCCAAATTATTTTTCTGCTGCTCTTGCTTCCAATCAGTTTTGGAAGTCCTTCCCAGGGACACAGATCAAAATCTCTATCCTCCTGGGGTCTCTGTAAGGGTCCCAGACCCTCCAGGGCAATCTGAGGTGTAGACTCCTCATCCTGGACTCCAACAACCAGGGACCAGGACGGCAGGGAAGGGAAGCAGCAGCCCCCCTGTGAGGGATGCACTGGGCTCCAAGGACACATCTGTCCTTGGTTTTGGAGGTTGACAGGGAATTGTGTGATCAATGAGAAGGTTTGCAAAGTCTTGAGAGGCTTGTTAAAATGCATAACTCTGAACGTCTGCTGTCATAGGACTGGCTTGGGAAAACAGCTGAGAAACAAGTGGGAGGCAGAGCATCAAGGTCTAGCCAGGAGATGGGGTGAGCTTCCCACCATGACCAAAAACAAGCACTGGAGACATTCTCCCTGTTATCCTTGTGAGGACCTTGGGTGCATCTCAGCCCTCCACATTCCTGCCTCACCAGGAGCAGCAGCAGACAATATGTGCAGGCAGGGGCAGCACATTGGGAGTAGCCAGGTGCTGCATGGGGCCTCAATGCTTAACAGGATCATCATTTCTCAGCTGCCAAGCTCCCTTGCCTGATGGCACTGTCCTGGCACTGCAGTGCTGGGGCAGAGGTGCTGAGGATGTTGTGTGTGAGCACGTGACTCATCAGCACGAAGCTCTTCTTACTTTCCATCTGTCTCTCTTGTTTGGGTACGAGCAGACCATGAGACCCAACAAACCTCAAACCCACTGACAGCGGGCAGCAGAGCCTCTAATTTCTGCCATTTACTGGGCAAGTCCCCTGAGCCTCAGTCAAAACCTCCTTACTGGTGCAAGAGCTCCCATGTCTTCCCTCTCTTACTCAGCAAACTGCAGCAGCACCCCCCACCCCCGGACATTTGCATGCAATTACCCTGAGTTTCATCACAGAAAGCAAATTTTGCCTGGCCACAACTTTGGAAGGGGCAAAACCAAATGCCGCAGGTCACAACCTGTTATATCTGATCCTCCCTCCAGATTTACCACTGGTTTTTTTCCCCATCCCTGTTATGTGGTGTTGGTGTCAGATCCTCCTCCTGGCCAGATGAATCTTACAAGAAACTTGGCTATTAGTGAGATTTTGCAGGGATTTAAGGAAAGTTGCAAACACAAGCATGCAAACTGAAAGCTCTCACTGTCCTTGTGAAATGACTACTTTTGTTTTTCTGTAAAACCACACTTGTATTTCCTCTGCTGCAACTTCTCATGCACCTCAAGTTCCTCAGGGGAAGCAAAGAAGAAAAGTCATCAGAAAAACACATCAGGAGGAAGAGGGCTGTACCAACAGCACAATT
Organism: Calyptomena viridis; assembly: GCA_013390005.1. Lineage (NCBI taxonomy): Eukaryota > Metazoa > Chordata > Aves > Passeriformes > Eurylaimidae > Calyptomena > Calyptomena viridis. Next base: position 711,411 of record WEIV01020255.1, read on the forward strand.
TGAGCATTTGGGAGCATAAAATAGACATAACACCCCCGTGCCCCTCTGGATTGCTACCACCATTAGCCACCCACAGATTTGAAGTAAATTAAACAGTAAACTTAAATATTTAAGAGTTCTTAAAAATCAAGGGAACTAGTTAACAAGGAAAGCATTCAACTGAGAAATAGCATGCTTTATGATTGAATGCCAGTGCCAACAGGGCAGTAGGTGAAATTTATAGGTAAGATGCATTCAGTTTCCCTCAGAACACACAAGAGACAGCATATGGGCATGTCAGCAGAGTGGTGAGCAGAGGGAGGCTGCCTGTGCCACCCTGACCCAGCCACCATGGGAAGAAGTCCTGACGTTGCCTCTCCACCCTCTCTAAACTGTGGTTGTCGACTGAACAATACCTGACTAACACATACCTGAGGGATGCTAAAGGTGGTTTTCACAGCAGGACTCTAATGGCCTTGCCCAGGTCACATTTCTGTAGCTGGTTTGGGCCTTGGTTTATAAACCAGCTCTGGCTGAGTGTAACACTTTAGTCACACCATCATGTGACAAGTACTGGGATGTAAAGTCTTTGGGATTAGAAATCCTAGACATATGAATAATTGGGAGAGTTGTATATGTGCCTACTGAAAAAAAAACCAGCTTTTTGCTAATGTATTTTTTTTAATTGTCTTCAAAACCATTCCTCCCTCCCATCCCAGCTGCAAGAGAATCAAGAGCATAAGCTGATACTCAGCTGCTTGTTCAAGTCCCATCCTGCCACAGCCTGAAGCAACATGCTACTCCCTCACTGACAACTCAGCAAGACTCCTACGAACCTGCTGTGGGCAGGAGCATTGGCTCAGGCTCTTCAAGGCCACACAATCCCCCCTCTCACCCAAACCATGGAAGTGTTTAGTAGATTGGCTTTCTCAGAGGTGTTTCTTATTCTGCTAGGTCATACATTCAAATGCCAAAATTGTGACTCATTAACAGGGCAAGTTTGGGCTGGGGGAGGGGCGTAGGAAGGAAGAAAAATTGCTTGCAAGAGCCTTCCTGTTTACCCACGGCTTGGGAAAAAAAATAACACAACAGAATACACACACCCTGGAATCCATTATCTTTGCTGGCACAGCGCTGGCTTGGCTCTGTTCCTTCCCACTCGGGGCCAGATCCATCCCTGCCGTGAGCGTGTTTGCTTTAGAGGAGTTTACTCGAGAGAGAAATCTGGCCCCCGGAGCCTGAATGCTCCCAGTGTGTGAGCGGGCGCTCGGCCCCGCAGCCCCGCCACAGGGCCACGGCACTGGACCCCGGCCACACCGGGGAGCTCAGTTGCTTCTCGGCAATTAGCGAAGTGGTGGCATCACTAAAACAAGTTGAATAAACACATTCAGCCCGGCTGGGTTCCCAGTTTGCTGTGTTCTCACCACCCTTCCTTGTGGGCGCACGGTGGGGCCCCAGCAAGCGAGAGCCCGATGCCTGTGCGCTCTGCTTTCATTCAGGCCTGGTTGGAAAGGGCTTTTAGGAAAGAGGAGGGGGGCAAGTAACCCTTTGCTTTCTTCTTTCACGACGAATGTCTTCCCTTTTTCTTTTCAGGGAGGAAAAATGCCAGCTTCTCTAAGAAAACTGCAGCAAATGGCTGTTTTCATGGGGCTGTTCAGTGGTGGGGGATGCATCGTGATGTATAATCTTATGCAAAGTAAGTCTTGGTGCTGTTAGCAGCCTTATTTCTCCTCTGCCCCTTTCATTGGCTTTTGTGTAGCAGGGAAAATAGCAGCGTGCAAGATGTGAAAAGCAGATGGAAGTTAAGGGAAGTGTGGCTGAGCCTCTGGGTTCTGCCCCTGTGGACTCTGCTTTGTTCATCCCCAGGGCTTTTGCTCTCTGCCTGCATTTCCAAAGGCGGATATTGCGTAGGGAGCAGGCTGTTGTGGTCAGAAAAGTCTGGAGTTTGGGGGTTTCCTAAGGGTGAGGGCAAAGTGAAAGCTTAAGCAGTAATACAGGTTTCATTTCTTAACTGAGATTTTATAACAGGCAGTAAAAGTCCACCGTCTGTGGGAAGGTATTTATGTCTAGCAGTTTTATCTGTAAATCTCTGTGTGGTGCTGGCCCTTAAACACGAGGCACCTGTGAAGTGCTAAGACATGATTAGTTTCTCCTGAATAAAGGACAGATAAGAGCAGCCAGCACTGGAGACCAGGACAAGGAGAGAAAAGCCAGACAGGTGACACTGCTGTCATCTTTAGTTGTTACCGCGTCTTTGGCCAAGAATCCAATTATTAGTCCAAATGATAGTTGTTTCCTTTTTCTAAAACAGCTTCTAGATTTTTAGTATCAGAGCAGAAACAGGCTTTGCCTCCCTCTCAGGGGGTGCTGTAGGACTCTTGGCCCTATGCCTCTCCCCTGTTGGTGCTATCAAATGCTATTGCTTTTCACCTACCCTTATATCAGAGGATGCTGCCAGAAAAGTGTAGCCAAGCCTGTTTCTCAAGCCTTCAGATAAGCTCTGAAGCCTCCTTCATTTTACACATATTAATAACAAATCAGACAGGGCTGGAAAGCAGGATTTAATTTTAGGCAGCTCATGCCCTCAAGCTCTGGAGTACATGACAGAAATATGATCCTTATGCTTTAAAATATTGAGTCTGGCTTTAACAAGGACATTAACATTTTTTAATTTTCAGCTTCAGCATTGTTATCTAGAAATGTCATGGGGAAGTCACCCCCTGTGCTATACAGCAAGTCAAGAGGAGTTGTTCCCCACATCACTTAGCTGTGCAATCAAGTGGCACAACACAATGGCTGCTTCTGCCTCTGTTGCAATATCAGTGGCCATTGAGTCTGATAACCAGCCTGTTGAAAGGTCACTTTTTGCTGCCGAGTGTGTCCTTCTCTAGTCTCTAACAGACACAGAAGCCACACCAAGAACCTTCCTCCCTTGACCCTTGCCCGGGGCTGTCCCAGCTCCTTCTGCTCAGTGCACAGTACTGGTCCTTACTTAGACCTGTGAGGAGCAAGGGGCTTCCAGAGTGGTGGCAGCAGGGAGGGAAGGTTGTTTCCCTTCTTTCAGGCTGAAGAGAAGTTTGCATGCACATGGTTTCTGTGCAAGCTTGTGCAAACGCTCAGGTAATCCTATTTCTACTCACTCTCATCACCTCCACACCCTTCCCATGGAAGCAGTCTGCTCAGTCAAGTCCATTATCCTTTCAGCTTTCCCACCAAAAGATGTGTGGACAAATGGATTAGTTGGGCATTTTATGTCTAATGCACGAGATGCTAACAAGGAACAGCTGAGAAGGAGCACTAGGAAACTAGAACCCATTTCCCCTCCAACCTGCAGGATGAACACGACATATTTTTAATGTGTTCTGCGTGGCTGTTTGCCATGATCTGTAGGTACTAAAGGGCTGGGATGCTGCAACTCCTTTTGCTGGAGCTCCTTAGGATGGTCAAGGGGGCCAGGAGAGAACCACCTCAGGCTGCAGCCTAGCAAAGCTGTTTCTATGCCAGCTGGATGCTGCCTGCTCACAGGCACAGGGATGCCTCTGTTAGGGAGAAAGTGCATCATCCTCCTGCCCTGTGCTCCAAGATTAATACTGACATGCAAGAGACTAGAAAACAAACCCTACGCCTTGTTCTAAACTCTTTGAAAGGTGAGGGCAAAGTTACCAGGGTAGGATTTTTACCAATGCACACTCTTAGCTTAACTCTGCCTTTCTTGATGTCAAGAGAGTGAAGTTAGGCTGGCATGAAGTACATCTAGAAATCCCAGCAAGCAAGCTTTGGAACTGTTGGTAAGCAAATCTCTGCCTCCATAAAGAGGGCTGGCAACTTCCCAGCCTCTCAGTTCTGCACTGTCCATTGGCAACCACAATACAGCATTTCCCAGCTATACATAGCAACAGACATTGATAAATAGCAGTTTACCTCAATTGTCCTCCATTTGCCAGCACTGCAGCATCCAGGCTACTGTGCTATTGTGGCTGCTCGACCAGTAACTCTACTGGTGCCTCTCTGTGCCTCCCTTTTAATGCATCTCTCAGTAGAGTTCCTGCTGCATGGCTGCCCCTTGGAAAGCTGCATTAAGGCCACAGTAAGAATTCCACAGCAGCAGCTGTTTGCATCTCACATCAATGTGTGCAAAATATTCTCCATTCTTAAAGTACTTTATGTACCTCCTATTAAAAAAAAATAATTGAATTACCACCAGAACATTTCAGATATTCATCTTTCTGCCTTTTTTTCTTTCTTTTAGATGACCTACAAACACATGAAAAGTGGGGAGACAAAGCCATAAGCTGAACTGTATATCAGTGAGGAACAGGCTATGTTCAGAGCCCTCTTCACTTTAAACAAGCCAAATAACATTTGCTTCTCTGATGTAAGGGTGTGTTTCCTCCTTTAGTCAAATTTCTCCTAATTAATAGTTTTGGGCTGTGTTTCAGGGAGGGTGTGGTAGTGTGGAGAAAATATTTTTTCTTTCCTTTAGCTTCTGTTTTGATTTTAAGTGAACAGTCTTCTCACTACCCTGTTTCTCTCACCTAGAAGGTTTTGCCAGGACCCAGTATTACCAGCAAGCTTTGGAGCAACTGAACAGCAATGCTGATGCCCTGGAAGCCCTGGGAGCCCCCCCTCTTAAAGTTCACAACATCCGACTGACAGATGGGAGCAATCGTGTAGACACAGAAAGAGCACAGGTAGTGCTGGGGGTGGTGTCACAGGCTGGCTTCCCTAGCTGTCAGGGGACAAGGGAGCAGCCAGGGGATTTTCAGCAGGTCATGAGTCACCTGAGGGCACTGGGAGGCAGTAAGAAAGATACCAGTTGATTTGGAGGAGGATTTCCAGAGCATAAATCTATTCAACTAGAAACAGCAAGAACAGCGTCTTCACTTTGTGCTATATGGGCACATCACACAATGCCAAGGGACCTCTCAAGCCAGCTGATCCCCCTCCTGCTACTGTAAGCCACAAGATCATTTTCAGAGGCATATCAGGTCCAACTTTAAAATAGCACCTGCCTCCCTTTCACCTCCAGATGTGTCTCGTGCCAGTTTTTAAAGCTTCGTTCAGAACAAATTTTATAGCCACTTACAGGCTGCACTGTGGTACAGCACAAGTGGGGTGGTTTTTAAAAGGACCTATAAGTTTGTGCCATGGAGAACAGCTGCCCAGCCTGAGACTGAGTGCATGGGTTACACAGTGACTGGAAAGTGCTGCTCTGGGTGCTGAAGTATTGCACAAGGCTGCCTTGTGTCAGCCCAGGGCTGGGCCCAAGCAAACTCGGCTCTGCTGCCTGAAGAGGACTTTCTATCAGTGTTTTTACCCCTAAATCCAGGGCTGGCTACCCTTCTCTTGTTTTGCTGGTGACACAAAACATCCCTAGCAACCTCTCCAGGTCCTTCACTGGGGTAACTCATTACAATGGAATCATTTTGTTGTTCTTACTGAGTAGTTCTGAATTCTGAGGACCAAGAAGAGCATTAAGGAATGGGTCAGATGGTACAATGAAGGAGAAGGATTATCAGGGCAAGATAAAAACCCCCCAGCCTTTAACCAATTCACATAAAATTCCTTTCCATTTCACTCTACTCAGGCTGCACTCATATGATACCCTGTGCCAAAATGTTTCCCAGGTTTTACAGATTCTACCAGGAAATATATCTAAGGAAAAAAACTGTGCAAAACCCCACACAATCTCTTATGCTGACTGAAAGGAAGATAACCCTCCCCACTGGTGTTTTCCTGTGTCACTGTTTAAGAATGCTGGTTGCTTGAGTGGCTCAGGGTGAACTCAAACCCTGCCTCCTACCAGCCTTACCCAAAACACAAACTACCAACTTTCTTCTCCACTTTTTCATACTCCTAAGCATTCATGTTCTCAAGAAACAAACTGGTTAATCATCATTATACCATAGGCCAATTTACTGACTCTACAACATTCCCAGCTCCTGGGTCTGTTGAACACCTGGCATTTTCTCTTTGTGATTGCAACACTACCAGCAAATGCTAATCCTGAAACATATTTCTTTTATTCAGACATTAGACCAAGTGCAGTTTGCCATGGTCACTGCTGCAGCTCCAGCTTTGTTTGTTAAACAACTGAGTGGTAGAATTTGTAACACTGGAAAAAAAAAAAAAGACTGAACATATCATTGCCTCAGTGTGTGTTAAGGGAGTGACCTATAGAGGATCTCAACCTACAGGCTGGTTATGGGAAGCTCTAACAGTGCATGTCACCTCTGGGTGACCATGCATTCTGTTAAGCAAAGGTGTTTGCTCATAAATATTTCAGAGTGCGAGTGGTTTTCCCCGGGGGTTGCAGCTGTAACACAGGACATTCTTTCAGCAGAGAGAGATTAATGTATGGCAGAACAGACATACTTGTGTAGCCACACACATGTGAGCTGTTAGAATAGCTCAGTCACACTCTGAAATACAGTGAAAAAAAATAATTGGGGTTTAAGTTAAAAAGATGTTACATCTTTGATGGTAGAAGGCACGAATGTCCTTTTTGCTTTGCTGAGTCTTGGATGTGCTTTTACATCTGCAGATAAAGTTACCAGTATCTGGAACAAAATCAGCAGGATACCTCCACATTAACTCAGAGATGGACCACTCCCACCGGTGGTGAGTACTGGGGAGGTGCTCAGAGAAACATCTGGGTGCAGGGAAAGAAGTGGTAGGAGCAGGGAGTGGAGCAGGATATTTGCTTTAGTCATCCGTGTTGCTGAGCTCATGCACTCAAAGCAAGCCTGTCTGAAGGTCTGGTGAAAGGTCATTGCTGTCATTATGACAAAAATGTAAATTAGTTGAGAAATATATTGAATTAATCTCTCCAAATGCAAATAGAAGAGCAACACGAGCCCTTCATTTGTGTTAAGTGTGTTCTGCAGACTGTAACTTGGTACACACACAATACTGTGAGCCAAAGTAATGCACTGTCCTCTCCCAGCCTCCCTCCCCACAGAGGTGCAGAGGCTGTTGAACAGCAGTCCTAACTCTAGTCTGGTATTATGGATTGCAGAGGAGAATCACACATTATATCAGAGCCATGGAAGGCGAGCTAAAAATGCAGATTTTTTTTTTAATTTCATAAATACGGTCCTTATGGTTAAAAAAACAAGTACTAGTACAGATACATTATAGTACAAGGATGTCCTGATTCCACACCATATAGAAGCGACTTCACATTTTTGTAGTACTGAAGCCTGAAAACCTCCTTTGTCAAAGGTAAACTGGTTTCTAGAGCTGGGCAAAGAATTGCTACATGAATTCAAAGTCCATCTGCCACTGGAAAAGAGTAAGTTTTATTAGATGCAAACTTCTTGTTCGGTACTTCTGTTGGCTCCATTTAGAAAACCGAAGCTACAAAACTTTTACTCATCTGCCACCAGCCATGTGGTAATGGTTTCTTTTCATAATTAGATGAGCATGACTTACAGGATTTCTCTTCTGAGTAAGTACAGGAAGTATGGTGTAAAATGATGTGACAAAAGCACTAACCCTGCCCTCCTCTAGGGACCAGACAAAATCCCAAAGGTTCCCAGCCACCTTTCTTGCACACATCACTTCCCTGGTACCTGAGCTCTGATCTCCTCACTCCTCCTTAGCCTCTCCTCACAGACATAGGGAAACAACAGTTCCCTGTTTCTCCCTGTTCACAGTCACTGTGAGGATAACTAAAGATCATAAGATGTTCAAACCCATTAGTGCTGACATATCTCTGGGAGTTTTGTTTTCAAGTGAGCTCTCCAGCACTTCTAAAAGCTTAAGAGGGAAAAAAAAAACAAACCAAACAAGGCATCTTCTTGTAAAAGGATTTCCAGCAGATGAGTCTGTCAGACTCAACCAACTCCACCTACGTGCAGGGTCCTGTGGTGAGCTTCCTGTGGGGCTAAGGCAGCACTGGATGCTCTTGCTCCCTGCTGAGGAGGTAACACTTAAATGGCTGGGAGTAACAAACACACAAGCAGGCCATTCTGGTGGGACTGCACAGATAGGCATTGTGCCCTTTCCCAGTGGAGACTGGGGGGGAGGCAGCCAGTCCCATATGGACAAAGCTAAATGACACCAGGAGCTGAGTGCTCTTTGCAAGAATGGTTGAGGCTCCCAAGCTGTGCAGTCTGTCTGTAGTGGTTTATTTGCTTATAAAATAGAAGGCACCTGAAGAAAGGGAAATTTGGAGTCTGTGAGCTCGTTTGGAGGAGGAAGAGGTGTTCACTCAGGGGCAGGCAGTACAGGGAGAGGGAAAGGATGTCCAGAGGCAAGGGTGACACCAGTTGTGCAAAATGGCTCTTGCCTGCCCTGAAGGGAACGGAGGTAAGGGCTGAGACTCCAGGCCATGCTGTGGGGAGGAAGAAGTTCCTCCTTCAGGCCTGATTATGAAGGATGCAATCCTTGTCCTGGGTTGGGGATGGAAGCAGAGCCCTGCTGCAGACCCGTGGCACAGAGGCCTAAGTACCTAATTGTATGTACTCAGCACTGATTCCAGCAAAAGCAGAGCTGGGTCAGTGCCAGGAGCTTTTGAAAAAATCCTATTTTAGCACCCCAAAATAATAGTCCTTTCCAGCTGGAAAAGTAGCTTGAGCAGTCTCTCAGAAGTGGGTTTGGAGCAGTGCTCAGAGGAAGGAAAAGACTCCCCCTCAGTCTCCAACAAATGCAATTTTCCTTCTTTGAGTAACCACTGTCGTACCCTGTCAGGGTTTCAGCAGTCACATTGAGTGATCACACAGTGTTCAAACTCCTCCAAGCCAGGATAATTCCATAGCAACACCGTCTGGCTCCAAGGCTGGAGAGGAGTGGAGCAAGGAATGCACCCGCAGGATGGAGAGGGAAAGAAAGGCACCAGATCGGGAGAGGAATGTCCTATCTAAGAGCTGGCAGGATTTTATTTGAGTTACAACAAATAGGAACACACATCCCAGGCCTTTATATCCAGGCTGTGCTATGCTGTTAGGGAGAACAGCTTTCAGAAGCTGGCACTCACAAAACAAGTTTTAAAACACCTGAGAGAATTTTTAAATGCAGCGAAAGAGTGGAATGATTTGTTTCTCTGTGCCAGCTGTTTTTACACTGTTTTTTAAAAGTGATTGATACAAGTTAAAAATCTCCTTTGGTTTGTGTCAGCTGGTGCCTTCAGGATGTCACCTTGAAACTGCGGGATGGTCGGAATATCTGCATTTACCACTCCCCAGCAGAAAGCACTGGTGTGCAGGAAGGCTAAAAATGAGGGACAGCTGCCTCTCCACCTCCCATTGAGCCCAAGGAGCCATTAATCGATTGCATCCTGCTGTGTCCATGAATGTACACACTTGTCACAAGTCACAGTTTCACTTAAGGGGGTTCTCTCAAGACAATTTTCCCTCCAGGATCGACCTCGTAATTGTTGTAATTTCTTTCTTTTTGCTGCTTTATTCATGTGCTTGACAGAAGCCTAAAATAAATATCTTGCAAAAGACTTGCTGTTCCAGAGAAGTCATGTGTTATCTCCTGTGTATGCTGGTATTATGAATTTGAAATAAATAAACTGCCAGGAAATTTAGCTTTGTTTTGCAATTGCATACCACAGTCAGGACAGTTGGGCTGTTCTGTCATGGCCAGAAGACCAAACCAAACCAACCAAAGCAACTCCCTCACTGCTTCAGTTTTCACCCATTTCTCAACAAGGTGTTACCTAAATCAGGAGTGATGAAGTGGCAAAGATGAAGCTCAGCAGCAGCACCCTCCACTCCACACATCAGGTAGATTTGTGCCCTCACAGATACCATTAAAAAGCTTGTGAGACAGCTGAGGATACTCATTGTAACTTAGGAATTGCAGGAAGAGACTCACTGCTCGAGCTGAAGGTTACTCAGAAGAAGCCACTGCCTCACACTGGCACAGCCCAGCATGAGAGGGGCACTAACTTAGAGACAAAACCATTCGATTTCTTTCAAATTGCAGTCCTAGAAAGCCACCAAAGGCACAGGCACTGCAAAGTGTTTCACAGAGGTTTCTTTGCAAGGTAGAGCAAAGAACGTTAAGCAACGGTGAGCATTTTCTTGTTCCAAAAGACCCAGGGAAATGGGCAAGGTGGCTTTTGAACAAACCTCAAGAGCAAATGGCAAAGGAAAACAAGGGAAATACTAAAGGACCACAGCAAAGGCATCTTGGACAAACAATTTTGGAAAGAAAAAATACGTGTGTACTTGAGTTTGAACTTCACAAAGAGCTGTCAGGATGAACAGCACTTAGAAGGCCTGAGCCAACCCACATGAAAGCCCAGCACACCAGGGAGAAGATTAGGATGAATCAAAGACAGACAGCATAACCCAGATTAAAATCACTGCTTACAGGTTTCACCAAACAAAATATAAACCATGAGATGTGAAAACATTAGCCTTGCACTATTGCAGCCCAGCTCTCAAGAAGAACACCTGAGACATACAGAGATCTCCTGGCCACATGGTGTCTCAGAGCTTCATCAACTCTGGCTTTTGGTCAGTGAAGAAGTTTAGTAGGGAATCAAACAGTTGATAAGAGAAAGCCAAATAAACCACTTCCCATCCATCAGTTACCACTTCCCTGGCTGCAGCTTTGATTTGTTACTAATTCCAAAAATGCTGTGGCTTTGGAAAGCAACCCCAGCCTGTTCAGTCCCTCCCTGTGCCTGCAGTGGGAGCTTCTGCCACACTCTGCCCTTCATCTGCCTTTTGCCACCTCTGTGTGCTCATTAATTGCTACACCACAACACCACTGCATGGCCTGGCTCTAACCCTGGTTTTTTCCAGGCCTGGAAGAGGTATCCTCACACAAACCTTCCCAGTAACACTGGAGATTTTATTACCTTGCCTGGGGGAAGCAGTAGAGAGGTTTCATCTCTCACTGTCCCCCCAGAGAGCCAGCAGAGGACCCCTTCAGCTTTGAGCACCCCCAGGCAGAGCTGTGAGAGTGGGCAGTGTCACCATATCACACCAACGAGTCCCTAAAGCAAACCTTCAGTCCCAGAGAAGGAAGAAAGCAATGGGTGGAGCTGACAGCCAGGAAGCCAGTGGAGAGGGACAAGAGCAAAATCACAATCAAATCCCTGCCTTTGTTTTGTTACCTAAGAGCCAACAAACAGAATTTCTTACCTCATGACCTTGAAGAGCTGCAGAAGTCACATCCCCATGTTTGAGCTCTTTTAGGATGCACATATTCAAAGGGAGTAAGAAACAGGCTGGTGTGTTTGGTGCCAAGCTGCTTTGGCCATGTGGCTCCCATTAAATTCCTCACAGAGGACACAGGTGCAGCAGGAGCTGGAACATGCCAGGAAAACAGGGAGAGCAAAGGTCTCAAAACCACCAGCAGCTGCTGAGAGACCAAATAACTTCAAAAAGGCACCTGGGCCCTTTGCAATCTTTTCTTCTAAGGAACACTGGAGCACATTAAGTTCTATTTAACTTCATCGTGTCACTGACACACTAATTGCATTTTTACTGAGAAAAGAGTCATCTCTTGGTAAAACACCCTAGACCTCACAGAACAGTTAAGGTTGGGAGGAGCCTTGGGAGATGATCTGGTCCAACTGTTTCACTCCCACCGGGGTCAGTTTAGAGCATATTGCCTGGGGCCATGTCCAGTTGGATTTGGAAGGTCACCAAGGATGGAGACTGCCCTCCGGATAGACTGTACCAGTGTTCAACCATCCTCAGAGTAAAAAAAGCTTTTTCTTGTGTTTAAACAGAATTTCATGTATTTCAGTGTGTGCTCACTGCCACTAGACACCACTGAAAAGAACCTGGATCCATTTTCTTTAGTCTCCCCCACACAGATGTGATCCCTCCCTGAGCCATCTCTTCTCCAATCCCAGGTCTCTCAGCTTTGTTAACAAGTGCTGCAATCCTTTAACCATCTTAATCATGTCCAGTATGCTCAATAATTTCTTTTTAACTGGCTTAAAAATTCGCACAATTCCTTTTCCAGTTCTTGGTGTGGTTCAAACAAACATCATCTTCATGACCTTTGCTGGGTTGCATGTTTGTTTCTTATTCTCTAGTTTGATTTTAATTGCTTCTGCCAGGCAGACATCACCCTCAAGGAAACTATCAAGGTGGCAGACTGTTCAGGGCAAGGACTTTACAGATGAGGAACAACAAATATTGCTCAGCAGACTGTTACAGTGCTCACATCTCTTTGAGTTGGACCTGACCAGCACACAGGGACTCTGGAAAATCCTATGTCTGACAAGCACTACCTTCAGAAAGGCTGAGGGGGCTGACATGTTCCCTTTGGAGTATTTTCCTCCAAGGAGTAACAGGGCTTTGTCCCACTTATGGGACACTCGGTTCCCTTCCTGTCTTAGGCAGATGTCCTGCATTGCACAGGGAACACAAGTCATTTGGATTCATCTGTCATTTAGAAATGAGAATGGATTCAGGTGTTTTCTGCCATTCGCCTGCATCTTTCCTGTTTGTCAAAGAAAATGATTTTCCTGCATGTTTTCTGCAGAATTTGCAAGTTCTCTGCAGTAGGGCCCTGTAACATGAGGAGCCATGGACACCTGCATATTCCTGGTGCTACTTTGGAAGACACATCACACCTGGCCAAGTGCTTTTGGTTCATTTTAAGTAGCACCAATTGTACAAAAATACTAGAATAATGTCATTTTTTAACCAATCTAGTGCTGTTCCTGTTAATTTGCTCTCCTAGAGGATTTAGGAGCAAGCACCTTTATTCAGTAACTCCTGAGGGACAGGCTTTGCCTCTCTTTGCTTGGTGAGAACAACCAGAACTTGCATCCAGCAACCAGACCAGCTGGATCTCAGGGTGCTATTGGAAGGTGATAGCCCAGGAGCTCAGGAGATTTCCCTGTGAGGATTAGTTACAAGGTGCCTGTGTAATTCAGTCTGTACACTGGCATCACAAATTAACTGAGGAGATGGGCTACACTGATTTCAATGCACCACCATTAGCTGTGATTCTAATTGCACAAGCAAGTAAAGACTCAGTGTAATTAGGTTCTCTGTGTTTACTGGAAAAAAGATAATCCCTTCAAGTAGTTCCCTTTCCTCTCCTAATTTTGTTGTGTCCTAATGCTCTGCTTCACTTTGACAAACCCCAACCTTTTCTTAATTAAGAGATATTATTATCATACAAAGTCCATCCATATGGACTTACTCTTCTTTTTCTGTTTTATACAGCTTTGAGGTTGTATTTTTATAGAACCAAAATATTTTACTTTGAGTTTTACAGTTGTCAGCTGTCTTATAACAGGAACAATTAATGAAATTAAGCAGCATTAGAAGAGGAAATGCCTTTCCATAGAAGAGGAAATAATTTTTTCACCCAGGATGTAGCTGATGCTCTGACTTTCCCCACAGGAAGTCACATCAGGCAAGTAACACAAAGTTCTGGACACAGCACACTTTGGAGAGGATATTAAAATTTCACAGCATGATTTTTTAAACCTGGATTAATGCTGATTTGCATCTGCTCCACCCTGTCCTGGATACACAGCTGTCCTACATTGCACGTTGTTCTTGGCATTTAAATACCACCTTTCCAACCTCACACCCTTGGGCAGGTCATTTCCCACTTGTCCAACATCTAAAACAATCCTAAATTTAATAGAAATATACTCCTAGGTTTAGTCTACAGTAAGAAAAACCCAGGAAGGTTTATGTGGATAATGTGTCTATCAGTCCCAATGACATCTTAATTCAACCCTTGTCAATGCTGCAGTGTCAACACCCCCACAGTGGAAGCACATTGCCTTAGACTGGAAAAGATTATTGGTGCATTTTATATTTGCTGCACAAGTTGAGCAAATATATAATTCAGAACAGTTAAATATCAGTAATCCTGCTAATGGGTGTTGGGAAAAGTAACTTCACAGAAGTCCTTGGAGAAAAGCAAGAGACTCCATGTAACACACATCGGTCTGGATCCAGCACTGTACTTCAGCTTTACTATTGATTTCAGTCATCTTGCAGCTCTCCTGCACCAGACAAAGCAGCAGAACTCTTTGGGATTCAGTTTCTAATCAGAAATGCTGTCTTGAGGAGAGATCAGGTTTTTAAAATGTTTCCCAAAGCGCAAAGAACAAAAGACCCATCAGTTGCTCAGAAAACAAAATTTCATTTATTGTCAAGTTCCTGAAACAGTAAACATCTTATCAGAAGTACAATGAACTGGCACTATTTCCTTAAAATGTTGAACTGTCTTCCAGGAACAACACCTGAAATACTCAAGAGCCACCTTAAGCCATGGAGTAACTTGGTGCAAGGCCCCCCTCCCTTCCCATTCCCCAGGAGCACCACCAATGGAGAATGGGAAATTAATTTTCATTTGCTTTTGTGACTTTTAACAGCTCTTGTGATTCACCTGGTAGATCATAGGCTGGGACAAGCTCGTACTTAGGGACCCGCAAATGGAAAGTGACAAATGAGACAGACCCCAATAAAAATTCAGCTTTGGAAAAAAAAGTAGTATTTTGCAGAATTTTTAGTTTAGTGACTATAAAATCTGTAGCCTCTTCCTTAAAGAGGTGGATACAGCAACAAGAGGAAACAAGGCTTCACTAGTGTTGTTTCACTAGTAACTGAGCCTCTCAAGAACAGCAATAGCCCCTTTCTAGGGGCAGGAACACCTCAGTTTCAGCTTTACCCTCACTCACAGTGGAACAGAAACAGCTTCAAGTGTGTGGGACTGGCTGATAGTCCTGCAGTTAAATGTTATTGAAAATTTTCCTTGTTATAGGGCAAATCTAAGATGTCTTGTTTATAACTTACACTATTAAACTTTCACAACTTTATACAAATTCGTAATGATGTTAAAAAACACCGTATAAAACCACCTTAAGGCACAACAAGTTAAACAGAAATGCAGCCCAGGGAAATCTCAAAGCAGCCAATTCAAGAGAAGCTGGCCTTGTAGTAAGCACATAGTTCATGTGTACATCCATAAACCCACTATATACAGGATACTTTTCCATCAGTACCAGTCTCCACCTGAGACAGGACCTGTGGTCACTAGGAGGAATTGAAGCAGGTGGACATCCCTCAAAAGATCTGCTGTGAGCAACCAGGAGTTTATACATTTATGTATGCAGATATGGCACTGTTTTGTAAGGGTGGGGTGTGAGCACGCTGTGCTCAACTTTGTAAAGGAAATATAGATGTGGAAAAAAACAGGGATGGAAGCTGGAAGAAAGAAGAATTTCATGGTCAATGTCTCCTCACCCAAGGAAATCATCTTGGGCAAATGACAATAAAAGAAAGATGCTCATGAAAGGTACAATCCTGCCTAACAGATCAGCACCAGGGGGAGGGTCAGCTCCCACCTGCCTCCAGAGACACCCAGAGAACACACAAGAGAACAGTTTCATTTTTGTAATGTGGCTTGAAATGAAGGCAATGAAGCCTTATGGAAAAACACTCCTTGTCCCACTCAGTCTCACACTGCTTTTGGTTCAGCTTTCTCCCACCAGAGCTTTTCCCCCACCTTTCCAGCTGTGCTGATCGGATCATCCCAGTACTGCTGGTCTTATTAATGAGCTTTAATTAATTAACTTCTGTGTGAAGGAGGAATGTAACAGAAGCACAGAGCCCTGAACTCCTGCTCACTAAACAGAGTAAGAACATTTGACACATTCGAAATTAGCAAAGTCTGTAGCAACGTGGAAAAATGGTAAGAACTACCTTAAGAGTTTCTATTCCTTGTTTTATAGCAAGAAAACTTTTGTCAGAGTTTATTATAAAGGAACAGCAAAAGGAAACCAAATAAATAGTTGAATAGTTAACAGAATGCAATATAATAGTACTAAACTTCAATTACATAAAAATTAAACTTTGAAACAGCATCAACATGAAAGATTTCTTAGAAAACTAGGACTCAGTCCAAGATCCTCAGATCTGTACATTGCAAAAACCACTCAGTTTTGATGCCCAGTTGGTCCCTGCTTTGTCCCGAGGGACTGTGTCCATTGAGAACTGTGACCCATCCACACTGTTCCCTAATCCCACTCTGCCCCACCACCACAGGCTGTTCTTCCAGCTGTCTAAGGGGGAGAGATCAGGAAGCAGGAGCTTCATTGTTTCAGAGGAAGTGCTGTCTTCTTCCTCATCTCACAGCTGTATTGAACAGGGTAATGCAATTTAGCCTAAGGAGGCTTCTTTCTGCCTTAAAGCAGCAGTTAAAGGAACAGAAAGAAGGCAGAAATGACCTCATGCTCTCAGTAAAACCCCAGCCAGGCTCTGGGGGAGGTGGAATCAAGGGCTGATTAGCTGGACAAACTGTCTAATCTAACATGCTGAAGTCAGTGGAGAGAACTTCAATAATCAGAGGAGCTACATCAGACTCTGTCCTTCTTTTTCATTCTCACCAACACTTGGCAGCCACAGTGAGCTGGATCCTCAGCCAGCACATCTCACCCAGCACAGGAGGGCAGGGGAGAGATCCCTGCTGGCTCAGGAGTGACTGACATCACCCTCAGGAGCAGGATTTCACTGTGCTCCCACACACAGACATGTCTCCAGTACAGACTCCTTTCCCTGTGGGACACGTGCATCTCTTCCTAGAAAAGTGCAGCCCCTGCTTGGCTGAACACCAGGGGAGTCTGGGGCTTTGTTTACAGCTTGAGGTAAATTCTCCTCTCATACAAGTTTTACATCAGCAGATAGTTCCACTAAAGTCAGGAGTGCCAAGAGATGCCCGAGGAAAACCCAGCATTACATATTTGCATTAAATGCCAAAACATATCCCAAAATCCTCCTCTGGACATCTGTCACTGAAATACTTCCAATGTCAACTTCTCCAGTACACTGGAACATTTAACAAAAAATGCTGTTATCAAGCAACAACAACAAAAACTAAAAAAGAAATAAAAATTGCAAACAAAAAAAAGCTTATAATCTTTGTTAAACTCCTTTCAGTCCCTTGCAATCTTGTTTATCTGTTCCATGAAAATAAAAACTTGGCACATTTTCCTTGTATGCCATTTATCAACACTTTCTTTTATCTAGAACATTTATTGCATATCAGAAATACACTTGGCTAGGATATTTTTGTTTAGTAGAAAACATTGCCTTCCAGTTATAGCTATGAAGCTCCACACAGTTCAGTAAATGAATTCTCCTGGTATTTCCTGCAGTAATGGTTCCTCAAATTTAAATCGTTTGGAAATGGCTTTCTGCTCAGTTACTTTTTCCTTTTCTGACTGCCTGCATTGTCCCAGTGTATAGGAAGCCACTACAATTAGTTCTTCTGTCACTATGGATTCTTCCTCTTCAGTTTTCTCAGTGTCTACTGATTTTTCAGAGGCAGAATCTGCATCTTTCTGGATGGCCTCCCCTCCTGGGCTCTTATTCCAAGCAGGATCCTCCCTTTGTTCTAACCATGGGTGTTGAAGACACTCTTCTGCAGTTGCTCTGTCCCTGCAGAGGAAAGAAAGCATTAAAATAAACACTCCAGTGAATGCCAAATCCAGAACCTTGCAGAAGAGATCCCTACAGATTATTCCAAGGATATGACTGTATTAAAGACAGAGTGGGAAAAACCCCCACTGATGTCTGTCTTTTACCAAAAAAACCCATTTAAAATACAGGAGTTCCTGGATCCCTCAATGTGAGTTCTTGCTCCCATGTTGCCAACCAACTTTCAAGTTTGTAGGAAAATTATCCAACCCTTCCATTGTTAAAGGATTCCCCCAGACAAGCAGGAGGTGATTCCAATAGCTGAAATGTCCCATGAAGAAGTGGTAAAGTCCCAAAGAAAACACCTTTCTATTTAGAGACCTGGAATTTCCAGAACCAGAAAAGAGGAAGGTACTCTCCCAACCCATCCCAAATTAAGGGCTCAAAGCACAAGTCATTTAAAAGACTTCAGCAAAGTACCTGCAAGAAGACACAGGATACTGTACCACACACTAGAGTTTCCTGAAACTAATTTGAGTTTTAATTGGCTGGGATATTGAGACACTCAGACACATTCATCATATACAAGCTTGGATGGAAATGGAGGAATTCTCTTTTCATACCCATGAAAAGTAACAGCACAATGAAAGTGACGTTCCCTTATACTTTAAAATGAAAACACTGGCACTTGCTCCATTTGGAATTAATTCAGTGTGACATATTAGCATATACAATTGATTATTTCACTTACTCAGGTTTCTTAACCAGCAGAGTTTTGATGAAATCCACAGCAGACTCTGATACAAGGTCAAAGTCCTCTCCAGAGTAACTTACGTTCATTTGAGATATATTTAAGAATGTTTCTTGTTTATCATCCCCCAAGAAAGGTGATATCCCTGTTAACATAACATATGCCAGTACTCCAATGCTCCTAAATTAGAAGGAAAAAACAGAAAAGCACTTTTTTAGTTTGCATTTTGCTTAAAAAACCCACCAAACAATACTTTTCAGTAAAGTTATGTTCAACTTACCACATGTCAGTTGCTGTACTGATTGGATCATAACTCAGGATTTCAGGAGCTGTTGGGGGGAAAAAGTGGGGTTTGTCATATGCAGACATTTTTTATAGTTACATAATGCAGTAATGGGCATGTGGTGAAATTTAAGGTAAGCCATTTGAAGCATGACAGCCTTTTGAAACCAAGATATTTCTATTAAAGTTAAGTGATTTCCATCATTCACTGTTTTTAAGTACAAAAAAATGTTTTCCTTTTATTGTCATTTTCAGAAGCCAGGCCAGTCTTCTTCCCAATTAATGAATCTGTATACAGAGAAACCAGATATATCCAACATTCCACATTCCAGCACTGTAACCCCTAACCATGAAAATATACACCACTTAAAGATACTTTCAAATATATTTGCAAGGTCTGGAATAGTTTGGGCTTTTTAGAAAAATAAAATGGATACAAACCTCCACGTGCTAAAATATTATATACAAAGACTGAATATGTGAATTGAAACTTTTAATCCAAGTAATACTTGTTATCACTGCTGGTAAGAATCATCTAAAGTTTCTCTTTTCACTCCCCAGAAGCCTGGACTATACATCACTCACCTACATATTCTGGAGTTCCCATAATTTCTCTTAATTCCTCACTGCTCTTCATTATTCTGGAGAGGCCAAAATCTACTATCTTGATGTTTCCCAGAGGGGATTTACTGGTTAGCAGAATATTTTGGGGCTGAAAAACAAAAGGAGGAGACTTTGATGACCCCCCCAAATCTATGTGGCATCATTCTGCATAATTATTTCAGATCATGAGTAGCACAATGCCTTTCACAACAAGTACAAACCCCAGGATTATTCAGGTATTTCCCCCAAGGTGATCTTGAAGAGACATGTAGGCTAAAAGGAGTGGCAGGATTTTCTGTTTAGAACTGAGGATCAAACCTTTATTAGCTTAGAACACATATAAAAAATCATGCCAATAGCTGTCTTTTAACAACAGCAGAGAAGTACCTCCACATTTGTACCTTTAGTACCTTTTTAACTCCCCTTCCCTCCTGACTTTCTCCCAACAGATGGTGTAAAACACCTCTCTTGAAGGGTGTCTAAAAACATCTGATCATTTAAAACCCCTGAACACACAAAACTCTTTTGACTGCACCTGTTTAAAGAAGGTCTGTTGCAACCAACCTCAATCCTGTTCAAAGTACAAACAACTGTATTACAGAACACTAACTGAAGAACAGTTTAAAAATAATAGAGCTGCCTGAAAAACAGGTTTTTAAGAGCATCACCTTTGGATAAACTTGTTTGTGCTGATGTCACTGGACCTTGGCTGTCTTCCTTCAAAGCACCTTTGTGGTCATTAAGAAGTTCCTTGCTATTTAAAATGCTACCTCAATCAAAAAAAATCATCTGAAAACTAACTTTAGACAACAGGGCTTAGATTTTTTGCAACTAAAGCACAGCCTTGCCAAAAAAAAACCCCCAGAACAACAGTGTGCCCTTCCCTGCCCCAGGCCAGTGATCCTGGCTGGGTTTTATCATTAACTTTTCCACACTGGTATTTCAAATCAAACTGACTTCCTGATGTTGTCAATGTATTATCTGTTTGTAAACCTACATATTAAGAACAGCAATTTGTTTTTTCCTGACAAACTGGGATCTGGTGGCTGTACAATGGCTTTTGGAGCTGCACATCACCATAGGCTTTATAGTTCAGGTTTGTTATTCTCTATTTGTACTAGAGAAGCCAACAGCCAAAAAAGCTGACCAGTTCTTCCCAGTTCTTCCCAGTGACAAATTTAGTTCTGCAGAGGCAAATTAAAAGCAGGAGAAAAGTATTTGTTCTCTGCATTTAAATGAAACCCTTTAGCAGTGGTTTTAATATTTTAGGAGATAAAGTAGTTCCCAGAGGTAGTTTTTATTGTCTTTCTTCCCCCCAAAATAAATTTGAACAAAACACACCTATGCAGAAAAAACTCCTATCTACAGTCTAATTGAGTCCTAACTCTAAATCAATTCCTAATGAGATACCAGTCATTGCCTTATTTTAAGGACTCACTGTGGGTTTCATGTGAAGTGACAATCTAAACACCACCCTAAACCCTAAAGAGGCCACAGCTTTGAACTGGTTTTCAGTTATCACAGTTTTCATTATCATGGACATCATTACTCTCAAACTTTCAGAAAAGGAAGATCATTTTCTCACATCTGTAATGCAGTTTCTGCCTTGTTTTTACTCTAGAAAATATCTAGAAAACCCTAGAATTTATCTCTAGGTTTGTCTGATGCCAATCAACCAACAAAGGGCAGAGATGCAGGTTGGAGGCTCTTCTGGTGGACATTCTAAAAAGGGCCTTTCACTCTTACCCTCAAGCACTTAATGAAATGGCTGATGAAAACCATCAAATAAAACCTCCCCACCTACTGCACTAAGGCTTAAAGGTTTCAGTTTAGGTCCTCTAATTTCTTGTACCTTTAGTCAGTACCAAGAAGTTGGTATCAAGAAGATACATAAGGACTAATACACCTAATAAAGGTCAGGTTTTTAAACTACTCAATGCCTCACTGTGCCTAACCTCAGTAATGTTGCAAGATATCTAATTTTCTAATACTCCAAAGAATCAGATCTCCAGAAGAAAAGACAGGAATTATCCAAGAAAAAATAAGCAGAAACAAGAAAAACAGCTAGACAGCTGAGATAACCCAAGTGCATTGTGTCTAAAAACACCAAACTAGGCTGATCAGCCTGACCTAAAAAAAAAATTTAAAGGACCCTCAGATCTTTAAGCAATTGAAATGTGACAGCAGAGTTTGCTTGGGGGTTGGTTGTGAGTTTTTTGGTTGGTTGGTTGGTGTGGTTGGTTTTGGGTTGGGGGTTTTTTGTTTATTTTTGGTCAATGTGTACAAGTTGAAAAAATGCAACAGTCACTAAAGGAGCAGACATGCTACACTTGCTTCCCCAAAATAAGCAATACAAGTTCTATAAATGAAGAAGTAATCCAAACAGGTTCCCTAGAACATGGATATTCTATATCTGCCTATTAACAAACAGCTTTGCTCTAATTGCTAAAAAGGTATGAACTTCAAATTGAAGTGTTCTTTTGCTTTGAACACTCACTATTTCCAGTTTTTAACACTTAAGTTTATTAGGTGTTCCTTTAGACAAGGAATAACTACACATCTATCAATACCTCATTTCACCTTAATCCACCTGGAAAACTCAGTTGAGAAAATCAGTCTGTGTTGTTATTCTAACACTTTTGGGATTGCATTCATGCATTTTCTTAACATTGGTGTGAAATGACACCCAAATCAATTTGAAATAATGATTTTACTGGTTGCCCTCTCTGAACACAACACAGAAGGAGGAAGGGAGGGGTTGTCTCTTGGACAGCCAGAGTGAATCCAAGGACAGCACAGTGCTGCTTGGAGCAGCCCTTCCCCTGCACACAGGGCTCCTGGCCTGTCTCTGCTGGGGACAGAGCCCAGATTCCTCAATTCTCCTCCATTCCCAGCTCCCTTAAGCTTTTACCAACCACCAGTTCAAGATCAAGTCAAACAGCAAATGAGAGCACAGGGAAAGGAGTCTTTCCTTACTCTGCAGCTTTTATGCTCCATTAAGAGGAGATGAAAGGCTCCTGACTACAATCTATGCACACCCTGCAAATTAAACAGCATTAACACAATACTGTCAAGTGATGCTTCATTTGCACTGGGTAGTGTTATATTTGCTCTCTCTCCAAGGCAAAGCTGGACTACATCACTGTATTTTGCTATTAAAAACAAGCTGTATTTTAACCATCTTTCAGTAAACCCATGCTTTTGGAAAGCAACAATCAGGTGGAAACCTTGCTAAGCCACAAAAATACCCCACTTCTTTCTGCAGTGTTCAATCTCTTAGGAAAAATCTTGTACCTATAAAGAGGGCAAACAGAAGCTAAAGCAGCCCAGCTGTCAGTGTCATACATCAGCTTCATTAGCTTTAAAATATCAAATTACAACAACAAACTGGCAATTACATACTGACAACCAGTTGGGTCTAAATTCTTTTGTGTGTAGAATTTGACTTATTTGAAGGTGCAACATATAGAAAACAGGATGGACCTTTCCAAAGGCATTTGTAATGGACAAATGCTAAAGGAAATCTTTAGAGACACAAAGGTGGAACTAACAGTACAAGACACAAGGCTTCCAAATGTCATCACAAAGCCAAGTATTTAGTGAATTCCACGGTGCTTCAAGCCATGAGGTGAAGCAGCATGAGACATATTATACAACAAGTGATGGTTTGAGGGCAGTGGGATAAGAAATACACAGCCAAAACCAGCACCCAACTTCACTTTTTGAGTTTATAAAAATGCCCATTTTTCAACAAAGTCTTGCAAGGCACGTCAATCAATGTTTGCAAGTCATGGTTTTTAATCCTACATTTCCCACCACCTTTATTTGCCAATACTCTGAAGGCTTCCCTAAACCTTATTTTGCAGAAGACTGATAGTTTTATTTATCATGAAAGTCATCACACTGCACTAGGACTACTATTAAGATCCACTTTTAACAGCACACTGCAGTCATGTATAAACATGTTAACCTCAATCACTAGACAATTTGCTCTGCTAATGAGCTTTTGGAAGGCAGCAAAACACTGAGTATCTTGTTTAAGCACCCCAGAATGTTAAGGACTTCAAACTGCCTGTTTTCACTCTTTCCAAACACTTATTCTCACATCACTCGCTAAAAATGTTCCATTAATTATTTTAGTATAATTATTAATATTCTGTGTATCTGATTCAAATTTTTAAAGGATTCCATATGTAATTTGAATAAATGGTTGGAAAACCAGGCAGGTGACATATTTGTGTGCAAATATGACTCATCACCTGCTTCAGCTGATGAATGGTTGATGATGTGCTAAGTTAATATATTAAGTCTGTACAGCTTGATGCTGGAATCTGTTGGGAGCTTTGCAAAACTGCCAAAATACAACTAAGTAAGGATGTCAGCAGCAGAGCAGTGTACTTAGTAAATATGAGAATGGGACATGAAAAAAGAATTTAAAAACCAGTAATGAGAGTTACTTTTTGTACAGCACTTAGTAATAAACTGGCTGAAACTCATAATAGATAAAGTTGCATCTTCTGGATGAGTGGCTGAATGGAACCTAAACAAAGGGACCTGCAGCTCAGTGCCAACTGAGAGGGTGTTTTTGTGGATCCCTGTTATAACTCCCTTCTTGGCCATCAGCAAAACTCTGCATTTCTTATGATGGCAACTGGAATTTTCTCTTCAGTTTGGTCAAAACTATTTTTCAGTATGAAAACCTGTTCACTCCACTAATCATGATGATTTATACACCAACAGGGGTTGACCAACTGTTTGGCAGCAAATGACAAACATTTAAATTAAGTTTTACAGTAATTGGGGTGGGGAAGGCAGTGCTATAAATGTATTTAACACATTAATTTACCAGTCCTGTGTACACATTTCATTGTGAAACATGACATTTGATACTACCAGTGCCTCTGCCACCTTTCAGCATCATTAAAACTCAAGTCAATACAAAAAAACCCAAACCTGTCCTTCAATGACCACACAATGCCCAACATTTTTACTGCACTTTAAAAATGAATCAAGTCTTACCCAAATCACTCATTCACAATTTAAGGTGCAAGGCAAATCCACTTTTGAATTCATTATGTATCACTTAATAAAATGAAGTTTATATTTGACATAATCATAGAAACTCTCCAAAAAGCCTGCAAAGCCCAAAGTTGAATTTTAAAGACAGTGTTAATTACAAGTTAGCATTATTTTGATATATGACTGGCAAGAAAGTCAGCAGATAAGAAATTAATGAGAAAAATTTTACCTTTAAGTCAAGATGAACAACATTGTTTCTGTGCAAGAATGAAACTCCTTCTAATATTTGTCTCATGAGTCTTTTAACATCTTTTTCTTTGAAAGCTTCTTCTCTTTCAGCCACACACTGGTCAAAAATTTCACCTCCAGCAGCACTAGGGAACAGTATGAATATTATTAGTTCCAAGAGTAAGTTAAAGCTTCCTCTCTTGTTTATATGTGTTTAAACAACTGACAAAGGAACAAAAAATAACAAAATAACTAGATATGAAAGAACATTAAATATACTCAAATCTTCATTTTGCCTATATTAACTTTGTTGCTGCAGCCCTAGTGCTTTAAAAAGCCTCATGGTTTAAAAGAAAGTGTTTTGCCTTCCCAGGTATTCTCACTATTGTTATTTTAAATTTTCCCTGCAGACTGTCTTATTAAAAAAAAAAGGAATATAAAGAAGGTTAAATCTTATCCTTCTGTCCCGTGTGCTAACTGGTACAGCAGTACAATTTGATTTATTAAACTAAGATTTTCTTTCTAGAAAAGTCTATTAAATAATTATATTTCTTCATTCTGTATTAAAGATGACAGAGCTCAAAAATAAAATGAGTTTTTCAAAGGAATAGTAATACTTTAATTCCTTTTGAAAAACTGCATATGCTTGACACTACTGCATCTTTCCTCAGTCCATTTTTATTTAATTCATGGAAAAAGTAATATTTCAGCCTTGAACAGGATTCAGATATTAATTACAGTTTTTAAGTGAACATGGGTCACTGTATCCTAATATTCTAAACCAAATTCCTTGAAAAAGCAACCTCACTTGGATCTTCCAGACAGGGATAGAAAAACATCTACTGCAACCCACAAATTGAACTTTCTACTTTAAGAATGCCATCACTTGTTACTTGGAAGAGTGATTTAATTCCTTTTGGCAGTGATTTATAATGCATGTACAGTGATAAGATCTACTACCAAAGTTAC
>WEIV01020255.1:748632-793215 GCA_013390005.1 Calyptomena viridis
CAGGGCCGCGCGCGCCCCGCCCCCCGCGCGCCTCACCTTGGCGGGACGGGCGGCAGCGCCACCTGGCGGCGGGTTGAGGTGACGGCGCTAAGCGAGGCTTAAGTAAACCCGAGGAGGCCCCTCAGACCTGCGGTGTCTTGGCGTCACTGCAGCCCGGGGCTCTGTGCTCCCCCTCTACTCGGCCCTGGTAAGGCCGCGTCTGGAGTGTCGCGTCCAGATCTGGGCTCCCCTGTACGAGAAGCACAAGGAGCTCCTGTAGAGGGACACAAGAAGGTGAGGGCACCGGGGCATCTCTCTTATGAGGGGAGACTGAGGGAGATGGGCCCGTTTAGTCTGGAGAGGAGAAGACTGAGAGGGGATCCCACCAATGCACATAAATATCTCAAGGGTGGGTGCCAGAGGATGGTGCCAGGCTCTTTCCAGTGATGCCAAGTGACAGGAGGAGGAGGGACGGCCATAAACTAAAACACAAGAAGTTCCACCTGAACATAAGGAAGAATTTGTTTACACTGATGGTGGCAGAGCACTGGAACAGGCTGCCCGGGGAGGTTGTGGAGACATTCCAAACCCACCTGGACACGCTCCTGTGTCACCTGCTCCAGGTGACCCTGCCTTGGTCAGGCTGGATGATCTCCAGAGGTCCCTTCCAACCCTAACAATTCTGAGGTTCTGTGATCTGCCCAGCCCGGGACTTTACTCCGTGGGCACTCAGGTGGCTTCAAGGGAAGGAGCGGGAAGCCTGAGGTGGAGCCGCCTGGAAAGGGCACGGCCATGTGTGGGATTTGGGCTGGAAAGGGCACGGCCAGGTGTGGGATTTGGGCTGGAAAGGGCACGGCCAGGTGTGGGATTTGGGCTGGAAAGGGCACGGCCAGGTGTGGGATTTGGGCTGGAAAGGGCACAGCCACGTGTGGGATTTGGGCTGGAAAGGGCACGGCCACGTGTGGGATTTGGGCTGGAAAGGGCACGGCCAGGTGTGGGATTTGGGCTGGAAAGGGCACGGCCATGTGTGGGGTCCAGGCTCGGATCTCACACTGAGGAGGGAGGGAGATCTACAAAAAGCAAGGAAAAAAGGAGCAGCTCAGCAGGGGCCAAATACCCCCAACCCACAAGAGGGAGGCTCAGCCCCTGTAGTGTCTGAGGCACAAGCCTCAATTAAGCCTTTCCCACATGCTCTCCTCCGTGTGTGCCTGAGATCCAGGTGTCTCTGTGAGGTTTGCAGGAATTGCCTCCTAGTCATCCCTTTGTGCAGGCTGGTGGGAATTGCCTCATGCACTTGGCACGAGCCTAACTGGGAAAGGCTTGAGAAAAGGGTGTGCTCTGCTCACTCCTCAAGCTCCTCACAGCCAAACCTACTTAATGTATGTGTTCAAGGGTCCTGTTCTGTGTGGCCACCATTCATCAGGGCAGTGCTGTGACATTTGTCTCCATGGAGGGCACACAATCTCCTGCCAACATCTGGAGCACTGAGGAGAAAACACTAATGAGGAAACAGGCCACCATATAGGAAAGGAGTCAGTCCAGACCTGCGTCATTGATCAGGGATGGAAATACAGTCACTGACAAGGCATTTTGCTGGAATTCCTTCATTCATTTACTGCCAAATCTGATTTGCAGAAACAAGTAGAATCATGGGATCATAGAATGGTTTGGGATGGAAGAGACCTTAAAGATCTGCTAGTTCCAAGCCCCTTGCCATGGGCAGGGACACCTTTCACCATACCAGGCTGCTCAGAGCTTTGTCCAGCCTGGCCTTGAATGCTTCCAGGGATGGGGCACCCATAACTTCTCTGGACAACCTATTTCAGTGTCTCACCCCCTCACAGTACAGAATTTCTTCCAAATATCTAATGTAAACCTACTCTCAGTTTGAAGCCATTCCCCCTTTTCCTGTCCCTACACATGCTGGTAAAAAGTCTCCCTCCAGCTTTCTTGTGGGCTGCCTTCAGCTAGTGGAAAGCTGCAATTATGCCACCCCAAAGCCTTCTCTTTTCCAGGCTGAACAATCCCAATTCTCTTTGCCTTTCCTCATAGGAGAATTGCTCCATCCTTCTAATCATCTATGCTTTAGGAATGAATTCCAGAACCAGCATACAGAGTAAGGGAGAGTTCAAAACTTAATGTGTTTTCCATTCACTAAAGTTGTAGCAGAGCCAGGTTGTTACTACTGAACAATAAAATCTGGATTAAACAGAGATCTGAAAGTTCATATCAGTGGCATTTACTACAGCGAACAGGTTGTTGCTTGACAAATATGTTGGATGTTAAAAGTATGTTAATCATAAATGAAGGTTTCATATACTTAATTCTTTTGATATTTTCTACTTCTTTACTTACTTTCACAATCATATTTCTCTGGGGGAAACCCTGCAAAAAAAAAAACCAAACCAAAAATGAGTGTAATTACTGACTCTGAAATATGAACAGACCTTCCTTAACATACTTGGGGATATTTAAGTTTCCCTAGCTGTACTTTAAAATGAATTTTAAGTTTTAAGTTATTAAATGCCTTTAAAAGTCTAGCAATTTGTGCTGTTGGGTTTAGGAAGACAGATTTGTTGCACACTGAAAAAGAATTATCCACAGAATACAAACAATCCAATCCCCCTCTAATAAGCAGGGACATCTTTACCTAGATCAGGTGGCTCAGAACTCCATCCAATCTGACCTTGAATGTTTCCAGGGATGGGGTATGTGCCCCCTGTCTGGGTAACGTGCCAGTGTTTCACCATCCACATGGTAAAAACCTTCTTCCTTATCTTTAACCTCAACTGACCCAACTTCAGTTTAAAACCATTACTCCTTGTCCTGCCACAAAAGGCCCTGCTAAAGTGTCTGTCCCCAACTTTCCTGTGGGTTGCACTAAGGTTTCCCTGGTGCCTTCTCTCCTCCAGGCTGAACAACCCCAGCTGTATCAGCCTGAATTTGGAGGAGAGGTGCTCCAGCCCTCTGAGTGTTTCCATGGCCTCCTCTGGACTCGCTCCAACAGGTCCATGTTGGGACCCCAGAGCTGGATGCAGAACTCCAGGTGGGTCTCACCAGGGTGCAGCAGAGGAGCAGAATCCCCTCCCTCACCCTGCTGGCCACTCTGCTTTGGGTGCAGCCCAGGACACGTTTGGCTTTCTGGGCTACAAGTGCACACTGCTGGCTCATGTCCCCCTTCACACCCACGGCTCCCCAAGTCCTTCTCAGCAGGGCTGCTCTTCCTCTGCTCATCCCCAGCCTGGGTGACACCAAGGGTTGCCCTGACTCAGATGCAGCACCTCGTACTTGGTCTGATTAAACCTCCTGAGACTCCCAAGGACCCACTTCTTGAGCCTGTCCAGGTCCTTCTGGATGGATCCCATCCTTCACATGTGGCAACCACAGCACTCAGCTTGGTGTCACCTGCAAATCTGCTGAGGGTGCCCTCGATCCCTTTGTCTGTGTCACCACTGGAGGTGTTAAACTGCACTGATCCCAGTGTGGACCCCTGAGGGACACCCCTTGTCACTGGTGTCCACTGGGACTCTGTCACTGACCACGACCCTGTGCATGTGACTGCCCAACCCCTCCCTTACCCATCTCACAGCCCACCTACTGAACCCATCTCTCTCCAGGTTAGAGAAGGATGCTGTGGGGGACCTTTTAGAGCCTTTACAGAAGTCCAGATAAATGACATGTGTAGCTCTTCCCCTGTCCCCTGATGCAGTCACTGCGTTGGTCAGGCAGGACTTGCCCTTGGCAAAGCTGTCAAATCTTTTCCCACTTTCCTATGCACTAACCACAGAACAGCCTGTGTTTTGCCCAGTTGTACCACAATATCGTGGAGCTGATACATGGTGTATTGATTTTAAGTTTTCCCTCTAGAAAGGATAAACATAAAGTGATGTCTCACTGTAGTTTCACCCCTGCATTAAAACACCACTGATTTTAAATACTGCAGCATAATCTTATATGTGCTGTCTATACAGAGAGCTTGATCATCACAGGACATTTCTCTTCTCAATATGAATGTATTCAGGCAGCTTGTACATGATGGAGAAGTTACCCAAAATAATCATCAGCATCCTCGCCGTCCATTTATAGCACAAATATGAAATCTTACCATCAGTAGCTCAACACACACAACTTAAGATTTGGTTTTTTCCCAGCTGCTAAATTCATCCTTTCAACTTCCATAATGGTAGAAAAACATGATCTCCCATGGCTGGAATTTCTGCAGGGTGCTGAAGTTCCATTATGAAGTTAGTTATTTTGCATTGAAGCTACTTATTTCTTGATGTGATGGTTTTATCTATGATGCAACAGAAGGACACATTCCTTACCTGAGGTGTTTTGCTCCTGAGTTCCTCAAATGCCTCTTGTCATCATGTAAAAGCACTTAAAAAAGAACTCTGAGTGCCCAGCACCACCAAAACACAGTCCCCTACCACACTTTTGCACAAATGGAGGCTTCTTACCAGCTGTAACAAAGAAAAGAAGTGTTACTAATCTTCTCTTTTCTAATCTAAGGAAGGAGAGCACAGCTCCACTAAGTGGCAGCAGTAGGCATCATTATTGCCAGCTTTGCTGAGTTATATTTATATTTGTGAGAGATTTAATATAAACTGGTAAGCGTGTCACAATAATATTTATTCCTCTTTTTTACTAAGAGGGTTTATTTAATCATTTCCAAAACAGGTGAATAAAATTGTGCTTAGGGAATCTGAGAATAAACTTTCCAAATACTCTCAGGGGTTCATATTTTGCAGAAATTCTTATTTGAATATGAATTTTACCTAAAATAATATTAATTTACCCATTGCCTTGTCTACAGAGCAAGCATATTAAGTGCTGAAAACAGAAAAATAGGAGCATATGCAATTTATTTTCGTGTGCTGTTTTGATTTTGGAAAACCAGCATTAGGAAATCACACCTAACAACACTTTTTCAATTGCTGCCTGTGGTCAATTTCAAAGCTGACTGAACAGATTTTCAGAGTCACACCATAGAGTATTTAGAGCATTTTTTTTCCTTACAACTGATTTATTTTGTAAGTGGAAAAAAAAGGATAACCCAAAGCAGTTTTCTATTTTCATACTGAGAAATTTAAGAAGTGTCCTTAAAGTGTATTACTCTCCACAGAAGGAAAGGCAACTGACCTCAGTGTTGCTATTGCTTATCATTGACACAGAAAACTCCCCTGTGCAGCTCCAGTGTTCTTGTACCACAGGAGTTAATTAATTATATGAAATCCTACATGCCAGCAACTCAGGAAAAAATCATTCATTACTCGCACTCTTTGTGCTTTCCAGTGACTTCTGTTCTATTCAAACTCAAAAAGCTGTGACACAGCAGTGTGAGGATGAGCTTCATTTACACTAGATACAGACAAAATAAACCTGCTTTACATCAAAGCCTAATAGAAATAAGAACCAGGGCTTGCATTTCAGGCAGAGTATTTATTGTACTGAGTTTTTTTTCTTCAAAATTTAGTTCCAAGAGGGAAGGAACAAAACAAACAAAACCACACTCTTTTCATCTTCATAAATCCATGAAAGGTATTTTCAGTCAAAATTGATTTTCAAGTTTACCAGAGTTAAATTGAAAAACAATAAAAGGAGTTTGGCTTTGCAGCTCAAGGATTAGAGGAGACACAGCAGATCCTTTGTGGCTTTGTTCTCCAGATGTGACAGCTATTGTCCAGTCTGGTCTCTTATACAGGGATGAACATCGGGCTGCAAGTGGATTTATTGTCCACTGTAGACAAAACTATGACACTGCTACCACAGGGTGGGAAGGGATTATTATTGCTTTGTAATATCCTGCAGGACTATGGAGTTTTGTCAGCATGCCAAGAAAGACATCTGATGGACACAAGGAGGCTGCAGGTGCACTGCTGCTCTTTTTTAAAAGAAATTCAGTCATCACAGAATGGGCTCTGGTAAAAGGCATAGTTCCAGCCAAAGACACGGATCACTGACATCTCTGGTGCACCCTAGTGATCAGCAGCTCATCTCACTGCTCTTCAGTAAATACTGATTTTCCCTTCCTTGGTGTGTGAACAATTCAGAGAAATGTAGCCACGGATTTATACTTCTCCTCACAAAAACTGTGCCTCCTCCTTCACACGGTGCCACCATCCCTCGTGGGGTGCTGTTTATGTAGGAAAACAGGTATGGCCAGCAGGGTGTCTGCTGATGGTGTGTGTGAGGTGTGCTAATCCATCCTGGAATGTGCTAATGGAACATGCCTGAGGTATTACAGGACAGAAAGGGGTGTGACATCCTGAGAGGCCAGAGCATCTTGCTATGTGCTTGCTGTCAACACTTAGTGCAGAGCCAGCATTTGCTGTTAGGAAATCATCTTTGCACTTGCATTTCATACCTACAATGCAGTAATTATTACCTAGAGGCAAGGTATGAGTAAGTAGCACATGCATTTCTTTAGTCTCTCTGTTCGACCAGACATTTTCCACAGTGAGGAATAAGCTCCCATGTTTTCAAGGCAGGGCTGGTCTTAGGGTAGTCTAGGAGAGCATGGGGGCTCTGGTTATGCACACTTATGAGGAGAACCTCCAGTCTGAGACATGTGACATTGAATAAAAGCAGTGGAAGGGCCTGAATGCAATGGTCAGAAAGGATATGATCCTGGAAACACACTTCCTGAAATTAGTGGACTTTGACCAATGCCAGTTTCCACCCACTTGAACATACATCCCCTATGAAATAATTTATTTGTAATAGACAGTCCACACAATGCCATAACAAAGTGATTTTATTGACATTCCTCTATAGTGATATGGTTGAATAGAAAGCACAGCCTGAGTATCATGTGACATTTTTCTGTCAATAGAAGCAAAATCAGTCCAGTAATGAGGACCTTTCCTGCCATTGACTTTATGTAGTCTTTAACAAAAACCATAACAGACATTTCTGTTAGATAAATTGGAAGCTGCAGGGAATTTGGCTAATGGTACAATATTTGCTATACCTAGTAACTACTATCTACAGGCATCTGTTTTTTTACTAGAACAAAGGAACTACATGACTTACTAGAGAAGAAGTAACAATCCAATCTTTTAGACCTTGTGATAACTGGAAAACCTATCCCAGATTTAGTATATTGCAGTAATTTTACCTTTTAATAATGAACACTGAGGTACAGCAAGAATAATAAAAAAGCACCGCATTTGTTGTAGAAAGATCTCTTGGTTTGCATTTGACTGAAAGTGTTTAATCTTGACTGGGAAGCCCTATTAATATTACTATGGAGACAGGGCAAATATTATTTCAACAGAAATTAAACAAATCTCCAGTCAAATTTGTCCTTCTGAAATTCCATAGACTGTCACAGGATTAACAGTGAAGGATGAGTCTAACTCGTCCCCTGTGCGTTTGTATTTTAGCTTATTCCAGATTTGATTTTCCTGTCCCATTCAGTACCCTATTGTTTTCAACTAGAGGTATGTCAACTCTTTGTTACAGTGAAACCAGAACAACAGAACACAAATCCAACGAGCACCCCCCTCCCCACAGACTGGAGTGTGAACTCAAACCTCAGCCACAGCTCATTCAGAACTTTACTGGCACTTGAGCAAACTGGGTGAAAAAAGTCCCCTGTGTCAGAACTGTACAAAACTCTTGTAAAAAACCCTCTTTTTCTCCATTAGGTGTCAGATGTACTTTGGACCACTCACTCCTTGCCTTGTGATAGCCATGGACCCGCCTGGAACATGGAAGTCAAGTTTCCAATGTGCCCAGGCACGTGACTGGAAACTGAAAGCTCCTGGAATGCCCTGCAGACTGAAGTGACAGCATCTGGTGGGGCTGTGAGCAGTAAGGTACAGTTGTTTGCACTGGATCAAATCCTGCATAGCTTATGTGGTTGAACAGTCAGGGAGAACACCTCAAGGTGGAAGACCTATTGATGGTTTAAATTACCTATTTTCATTCTCTTCAGGTTAATACCAGTAGGACAACAGGGTTTCATAAACAGAAATATCCCCTTCCCTCCCTCTACCACTAATACCACCACGACAATCACTTTCAGAAACATATGGACCCTCTGAGACTGTACAAGTTGCCAATATTCACTGCTCCCATGGAAAACCAGAATTCCCAAAAGCCATCAGATTGCCTCTTCCTTTTTCCACTTGCATTTTAAAAACCTGTTGATGTTGATGTCATATCTTAATCTAGCCACCACCATGTTTAAAGGGAACTGAGGTTAAAGAGCTGGAAAGATTATTTCACTGTAAATCTGCCTATGGAAGAGCTTCTAGACTTTCCCATGGGGAAACAATGAAACCAGAATTTCTGTCAGCAACAGTCACTGTTTGATAAATGAAAATACAGACCTGGGGAGTAACAGCATTTGAGTTGAAAGATGAAAAAGGAAAGGTATATGCCTTGCATATGCATAACAACAACAGTGTCGATTAATTGCATAATGGGCAGGTTAAATAACAGGCCAAGGGAGGTGGGGTCCTCCCTCTCTCCTGCTGGCAGCTCCCTGTAACATCACAGTGCCACTCAGAGGCACAGCTTCCCCTTCCCTGCAGGCTGGGACTGCCTTCTGCCCGTGATGACACACGATAGGACACAATGAATGGAGAAACACACTGTGAAGAGTTGATCTGGATATCCCACAGATGATGTCACAGGCTGAAAACCTACTGGGTTGGGCATTTGGGAAGAGAGAGAGACAGGACAGGAATGGTAGAATGCAAGAAAAGCCCAGTATGGCATTTTCTTTATCAAAACAGCCAAATGTCTCTATTCCTGGCTTTAGAACCAAAAGAATTTGCAAGGAAATCGCATGACTTTTGTCAACTTAGAAAGCAACCTTTTAAAAACTATTAGGCTGTGTGCTTGAAAGACACAGCTTGGATCAAGGATTTTGATGGGAATGCTGTATGTATCCCAGAGCAGGAACACACAACGTGCCCAAGGTGGCATCTGCCAAACACAACCTAGCTGAGTGTGTGGCAAATGCCAGAATATGTCATGAGGAAGAATTTCAGGAGAAAGCCTTCTGGGGTTCCATCAGTGGGGTTTGATGCTGTCTCTGAAATACAAACATCTTTTATTATGCTACAAAAAATAGTTTTGCTTTTTCTTAATAAAATATAGTTTTAAGATACTTAAAAAAATTCAACTATACAACATTGTAAAGATTGAATTTTTTTTTTTAACTTTTTTACTACGTTGATGAGACAGCTCTTGATTTTCCTTGGCCAAACATGGATGGACTGGTTGGATGCTTCTCTTCCTTTTCATCTAATGTTGGAAGACATCCAACACTTGACATAGTGCGGGTTAACTTTATAACATCACCAGCAATAAATTAAGAACACTGGAATCACTGGATTTTGGGGCCCAGAGGTGAAGAGGCAGCAATTAGACACATTGGAAGATTTCATGTACAGTCTTCCCTGGTGTGACTTGTTCTGATGGAATTCGTGTGCACATGACAGATGCTCTCAGAGAAACATTAAGTTTTCCATCTCTCCTGTGCCATGGGGCTGGTCATGTGGAATAGATGCCTGAGAGTTTGTTTGTGGAAATACTAAACACCATTTCTGGTGTGAGGCAGCCTCCCTCTGCCAACTGTGATATGATTACTCAGTAAGAATAATATCAACATAGTATAAAATAGATTCTCAGTAAAAGCCATACAGTAAATTAGTATAAAAGTGGCTGAAATGTCACAGAAATTGAATGAATGGGGCAATTTAGATATTCCCAAGTTTTTATGTATCATTAACAAAAGCTACTATATCTGCTTAGAAACATGTTTTTGAGTCCATCACCTTTCAAATACCTGTTGACCTAAGAATAAAAGCAGCAGAACAATCTAAAACTCTCAGAATGCAGTTTTTCAAGTGTGATGAGATCCTGTACAGCCACCATAAAAATATGTGACAAAGCAGCGTCCGATTTTTTTCTCTGGAGAGAAAACTTGGATGAATTAGATGTTTTAGACCTTAAACTAATCTCCTGATTTTACAGTGTTCTGAAGCACAGCTAACACAAAACTACCA
The DNA here is from genome assembly GCA_013390005.1 of Calyptomena viridis. NCBI lineage: Eukaryota > Metazoa > Chordata > Aves > Passeriformes > Eurylaimidae > Calyptomena > Calyptomena viridis. The sequence continues at coordinate 758,637 of WEIV01020255.1, forward strand.
GTACCAAGCCCCCAGAGCAGTGTGGTATTTCATGTGAGCTGCTGGACACCACGATGGTACCTTCTCACTTACCTTCACAAGTCTCTCACTTCATATTTCACACATCCTTTGGCACATTTAGTGTCAGAAGACACTTGGTATTTCCTTTTCCCAGTTAAGACAAACACTTTCAATCTGAGATTAGTCTTGGAAAACAAGGGCAGCAAAGATTAATAAACAGAAAGTAATCAGAGCACTGGGGTTGACTGTAACAGCCTCAGCAAAACCCATGTGAAGACAAGCCTGCTGCTGTTTTCCTTTTGTTGCCTGGATTCAGAGCTGGAATGCAAAACACACCAAACTGACGAGGGTTAAGAGCAGTGACAACAACTAGAGCTTTAGTTTAGTGGTCCTTGGTGTGACTGGAGGGCCTTGGGGCTTCCTCCAAGAGGAAGTGCAATGAAGTCTTAACCCACAGAGAGTTACAGTCCCCTTCACCCCTGACAAACACCCTCATTCACTGCAGCTTCTGATTTGACAGACCTTGGACAAAAACACTGTATCTACAACCAACCACTCTGGAGCACATGGAGAATTAGGGAAAACTGCCCCCTGCAAGCACAGATTATCCCAACCTGACAGAAAACAATGGGCTTCTGACACAGGGGATGGGATTGTCTGGACTTCTCATTTGGGAAAGAGCATTTTAAACATCAGAAAACAAAGATCTGGTAAACAGAACCCAAGGGTATTCATAAGAGTAAAACATTCTTCTTCCTTCCTTTTTTCCTTGTCATATACAATACTAAAGGAAGGGAGCCTTGTCCTTTATGCTACATAATAAAACATCCTTCTTCAGTGTGCACAACCTTGTGCTTCTTTTGTGGTAAACATTACAATGGAGATGCCCCTCCCAGTATCTCTGAAGTGCAAGTTCTCTCCAGTACTGGCAAGCAACAAACATAACAATCACTGTTATGCTTTGCATTGCATTACAAGTTGTTTTTGTTGGTTTTTTTTTTTAAGTTTTTGAAGGTCTTATCTGCACCACGGATCTGGGCCAGTTCCAGCTGATGCAACTGATGTGGATCATGAGTTCATATATAAAAATTTCAGTTTTGCTCACAGGTGTCTCTCAGATGGACAATACACACAGGGAAAATAGGGATGGACGAAGATATATTTGACCAGCTCCTAGTGCTGGATTCAACAGTTAAGAAGTAAGATGGGCTGTGAATTGATTTAGAAGATGTGGGTATATAAAAGCTTGGAATGCTTGATGAGGTTTTTTTTTTATTTTTTAATCAACGTAGGTGGAAGTAAACATTTATTAACATTTGGTCAAGTGTAGTGTAACTTGCATTTGTATTTTCATTGTTATTAATGGAGGTATGTAGAGATATACAGAAACCTTGAGACAGTTGTTTTTCTATTGCATACAGACTAGCAGTCCATTGGAAACAGGATGAAAGCATGAAGGTTAGATCGTAGAGGGAGGCAGTTCTTCATGCACGGCTTTTGTTAATCTTGATTTTTTGTTTGTTTGTTTGTTTTGTTTTCAAAAATAAAAACATGGGAAACCAAGATCAAATGATGGTGGACAGGAAAGGTGACATCATCAGCCATAAAAACACCAGAAGTGCCTGAACCCCCTCATTCAAGTCCAAAGGTACTGGTTTCTTCAACAGCTGTCAGCAGCTTTTCATACAGCATAGAATAGGAGGGGTAAGGTGGAAGATCCAAGCGGTTGAAACATGTGTGTGCCCTGCAAAAGGAAAATATGTTAAGTAAAAAACTTGAGAAAATAAGAATTGAGAAAAGTTGTTCCTGCTGAGACTCAAGACATACACATCCACTCGAGAGAGAAAAAAAAATTCTAACTATTAAACTCTTGAATTCCACCAAAATATGAGGTACTGAAATACATGTGCACAGGAATATTTCATAAAGAAGACACATGTAGCATCACTGTCTGATATCCCTGCTTTAGGCATTGTAGGGATCCTGATGGAGAAGAATGCTGGAAGTCATTGGGGTGTTTGGGTCTAGGCCTTGATAGAGAGAAAACTTCACTATTGTAACTTTGGTTGGTTTGAGATTTTTTTTTTAAAAATGGAACTCAGCTGTACATCCAACATGAGCAGTCAGTAAGTTTGGCACCAGTGGACAAGGACAATGTGATGGACATTACTGACAGAATGGGCTCAGCATGTGTTTGTAGGGAAGAAGGGCTGACTGCAACAGACCATTCAGGGATCTGCTGAAAATGTTCTTGCAAGTCAGCTGTTGGCCATCTGCTGCAAGTCTGCCCTTTAAATGTTATTTATTTCCAGTAGCCAAGACAAAAGCAAAATATTTTGTGCAGAACAAGCTGAACACTGATGACCATCTCTTCCCTGGGTTTTACCATTATATTTACCCCCCACTGTATTTACATTGGCAGCACTTTTAAAAGAAGCCATGGAATGGGTTCCATGAATACCTCCACCTCTTCTGGCAGCAACAACTAGACCCAGAGAGAGATTGCACTTCATTGTGTGAGGTGCTACACAAATGTGGAGTAGAGAAACAGTCCCTTCCCCAACACTTCAGCCATTTGAACTGACTGAAAAACTGTAGAGCTCATTCAACCAACAGGGTTGGAGGAGCACATTTCCATTAAAATAGTTCTATATTTTTTCAGTCAGCTTAGACTTTTACATGATGCTAGCAGTATTTCTGTTTCCTTCTGCTCCCTCTGATAAATGTGAACTGATAAAACTGTGCAGGAAGAAATGTAGTCTAAATGGCTAATGATGTCTGAGTTTCTGGCCCCAAGTACTTTTAGAAGTTGTTGTACTTTTTGAAGTTGTTTTATTTCTAGGTTTCCAATCGCATACTTTAATTCAATGCTATTTCTCCAAAACTGAAGCAGCAGAGTTATCTTGGAGAAAACCACATGAAATCATGCTACTCATCTCTTAGGCCACCCACAAAGTGGGAAGAACATAATAATAGTACGTGGGTTGGCCTGAGACTTGTAGATTCAGAGCACCAGTCTTATCAAGCACCAGTGGTGGATCATTAAAAGCAATCAGGCAGCTGAAATAGCCAGAGGCACATAATCTTCATTTCAATTAGGAGAGCTTTTACCATCCTTTTTCCCCTTCTGAATGAAGACTTGTTAGCTGGTCACTCTCAGAGCAAATAAAGTGACTGATCATTATTCATTTCCCTTCATACCGGTTATGAAACAACCTTGCAATGCTGTTGACTTTTAGTTATCCTTGACTAGTCAAACTCAGAAAAAAGATCAATTCCTTTTCCTACTATGAGGTTTACAGAAGTGGGCTCTTCTACAGAATGTCTCAAGGAATTTATTGTGGGGAGAAATTATTACAAAGAAAGGGAAAAAAGTTAATGTGTCTAGAAACACCAAAGCATTCTGCCAAGCAACACTCCTGTGTTCTCCAGCTCAAGAACTTTACAGAAAAAAATCCTTTCACACCAAAAAAAATTCATCAAATTAATAAATGAAAACTGATTTTCAGGAGTACTATTCAGGTTAGGTTTACCCTTCTGCCTACTCATGGTGCAAATATATTGCTGAGGGCAAAGCCTGAGTCCAAATTTTGGTTTGTGAAACTAATATGGATCTACTGCAACTCCAATGATGCCTGTGAAGCCCACCCAATCTTACAGAAAGATAATTAGGTGCAAAACTGTCTGGTTTATATTCAGCAATGGGCCTAATTGCTTCTTTGCTGCCAAGGTTGTATCTGGTTGTGTAAGTGCACAGTATGCTCTGCTTCACCTGAAATGAGGCAGAGGGTTGACTGGGACTCCTCACCCAGTGTTCCCTCTCTCCTCAGTATTGCTGTGCACAGTGCCTTGGCCTCTTGCCACTGAAAGCTGAGACCTTTATCTTCCAAACCAGGCTAAAGGCACATTGCTCAGCCCCCACTGTGTTATATCACATGCTGAGTGACAGGGCAATTAAGAGCCAACAATATTTTCCATAATATCCACTGTTGCCCAGGTGTGCCCCATCCTCCAAAGGGGTAAATTCCTCCTCAGCCATGCTGGCATCCTGCTACTCATCCCAGTGAGAGTGTCTGCAGTCAGCATAACCCAGGAGACACATGCTGCACATGTTGGGGTGAATACATTCCATCAGGAGTGCAAAAAACACTCACAGGAATAAGAAAATATTTCTTCCCTTGATTAAGCCTCCTACCACATCAGCCTGGTGACATTTGAGAGGGTGTTCAGGGAGTGAGGGGTCTGGAATGAGAATTAGATCAGTAAGAGCTTTTATGGGAAGAGTTCTGGCTTCTCTAGAAGAAAATGTGAGATAAAGTCATGTAAACCAACTGTGACCCTCGTGTGCCCTCATCCTCCAGTAAGTAAAGCAGTAAATGGACCACTTAAAGTTTCATTCTTCCTGGCAGTCTGTCTTTATTGCTTAAAGTAGTTTTGCTGGGTTTGAACCTTTAATCTTGCTCACTGTTCACAGTGATCTGCTATTTCTTTTCTTCTAAGAATTCTCTCTAAAAATTATAAGCTTTTAAGATTTTTGCATTCTTTTTTTCTTTGTCATTTCCTTTATTTCCCATAAAGATGAGAGTGCAAAGGCAGTAAAAGTGGGCACAGAACTCCCTCCTATCTTAATTATAGCTTGAACCTATCAACTCAAATAAGACTTTCTTTAGATGAACCCACTAACCCCTCTTTGATCAACCTCAGGACCCACAGGTAGCAACTTTTGTTCCTTTTGTCTGTAAGAATGAACATTTAAATGCTGTCTAGGAACCAGTGCTTAAGAGAGGAATGTAGATTTGCAAATGATATTCCTGTTGTATGTGAGAAAAGAGGAAAGAGAAGAGGGATGGAAGATAAGAAAAGATAAAAGACAGCAAAGCCCATGCACTCAGTCCAGAGGGAAAGAAGGAAGTTGTGAGAGTGAAGTTCTTTGTAGTTACATACAATCTTTTTTAATTGCTCTATGGGATTCTGTGGTGATTAAATATTTGATCATCTGGTAGTGAGGGACAGAATTCTTAGCACTGGTAATCTGTATCACACAGAGATTATCACACACATTACTCTTGAATCTCTTCTGATGAAAGGCAGCTCAGCACTGTTGGGAAAAGTGACCTCATTGCATCAAATGTGATTATTTGAATCACTAGGACCCATTCTGAGGTCCTTACTTAGCTGCTACTCAAACAGACACAACCTTGGGGCTGACAGGAGTTTCTGCCAGGTGAGGAGTGCAAACAGAGGACGGGGCAGTGGAATTTGCAGGCACTGAACACTTTTGCCAACTGAGAATTTAAAAAGAGGGAACTGTTGCCTCCTATAGCTTTGGTAGAAAGCACTGCCAGTTCTTTTGGTTTGTTTGGGGCCAGGAGTTCCAATCCCATGGTATCAGATGAAGCTATGTTATTCCAGCTAAAGAAACAGTGGCTGTTCATTCATGTTGGGTGGGGCACAAACAGTAAGTTCTTGCAGAACTACGGGTAAATCTGGTTCAGTTTAAAACACCCAGGAAAGGTGAAGAGAGGCTTCCTGCTTCAGAGGAGCTGGAAGAATTCTCCAACCATCTCTACTCATGTAACCAGTTACAAGAAGTAAAACATGCAACTCCTTTGCTTTGGGGCAAAACTTTGCATATTAGATAGGGAGAGTAAAACTCAACCTTGATGAAACATCGTGATTGAACCTGTTATTTCATATGACAAGCTACATCAGTTTGGAAGAAACTCTCCTGCAGATTTACACTGACAGATGTGCTTTGGGGTCATTGCCTAGAGATCTGGGATTAGAGAAGCATCTCTGAGCTGTGTGGTGCCTCAGCTTTCTAACACGTAAATATAACAAACATCTGTAAGTGTAATAAAGTAAATATAGACAGGAATAATGTGCCTGGCACACATGCACACTCCAGAAATAAAACAGTGGTGTAATCTTACTCTTGTCTTAGATGAACCTATGACACCACGATTACCCTGTTTATGGCAGGGGAACTGGTCCTGATGAACAAACCCACCAATTTAGAATCGAGATTCTCAGCCTTCCTGAAAAAGCCTTGCTTATCCTCAGTGTTTTCAAGAAACACTCTAAATGTCATGTATTAGTGGTTATTCTTTGAAAAGTGTTGCATTTTAGAGACTTATACCATCCCTTTTTCCTGGGTCCTTTTATTGGGTCACAGCCTAAGAACTAAGGCCACTAATTAAGAGGTGCCTATGCACGTAAGCAACTCAATGTGATGATTTCTAAGACATGAGAAAGCTAGTGGCTTTTTTACTAGGACTTTGGAAATGTGGAGCAACTCTCAGCGTGAAATTGTAGGAATTGTTTGAGTGAGAAGGGAATTTGTTGTTGTTTATTGTAAACAGCTATAGTTACACTCATATCACAGGGGCTAAAAGCCTACAGGATAAGACATACAACTGTTTTTTAGCCATTAAGCCTAAGTAAGTACATAAATAAACCTAAATAAACACGAGCAAACCAGAATAAGGCATTTAAAAAAAGTTTTAAATAATACTTATTTAGTTGCCTAGCTTAGGATTTAGGGAACCTGCAGGTTTAGCCTGTGTGTTTTATCCATTCCTTACCACTGTGCATACTTGGCAGCACCCCATAATTTTATAAAAATGCAGGCAATAATTCCTGGTGACCGAGCTGTGTTTATTCCCATGAGCAAGTGTTGTTTCTTTTTCCTCTGGCTGAAACGAATGCAGAGCTCTAGGACTTCTAAAAGTTACTACCAACTTTCACCTGGAAAAGAGGCCTCTTTCAGGGAGAGCAACGAGCTTGGTGATCATCAGAAACATAAAATCATGACCATGAATATCTCGGGGCTAACTGAATCTAGGTCATAAGTAATGCCTAAGTTCACAAAGGAAGTTAAGCAGAGCAGAAAGAGGCCAATTACTTTTTCAGAGCTTGGTGGGTCAGCCCAGGGCAATTTCTGTGTGTGTGCCAAGGTCCACCCTCCCCTCTTGCCCCTTTCCACCCCAGGAATGTAAAGAGAGCTCTGCAGAAATGCAGAAGTCTGTGACTGCTAATTGCTGACTGTCTGCAGGCAGGAATGCCCTCAGTTAAGCTCTGAAAACCTTACAGAGAATCAGACTATATATATTCTGCAAAAAAAGAGGATCCAGACTACACAGAGAAACTGTTGCTCTCAGGCTTTCTTTGCACATTGCTGGCTGAAGCTCAGAGGGTCATCTCATGAGTCATCTCACTGACCACAGGTTTTCACCTGTTTTTAAATCACATCTAGCTTTTATGTAGGCTCTAGTTCTCTATATTGTCTCTGTAGAGTCCTTAGGGTAGATAGACACAAATCGGAATGTACCAGGTGTGACTCGCTGACCTAATTTAAAAATCTGTGTTCAGGTAGATGAATTGTTCTTTAAAAACACTTACTTCCCTTTTCCTGACTTCAGAGGGAGTCCACATAAGGTGTCAGCTCTGAATGCCTGTGCTCTGTTCCAGTTCCTGCATCCCCCCACTGAATAAACATGGGCTTGAGCATGGACTCAGAGGGTGACCAGATTTGGACTTTCCCTCTCCAGAAGACTTTGGAGGTTTGCTCCAGTCCATGTCTTACAGTATGTTTCTGGGTGACACGGACAGCAAGTCACAACAGCACCAGACCCTTTGTTAACTCATAGTCCATGAATATATTTGCAAGGTCTGAGAGAAGAGATTTTTGCTCTGTGCCATGAAAGTGACTGCACTGGAAGTAAATGAAAAGAACAGGAAGAAAGCATCCTTTGGAGGGCAAACGTGATGCAAAAGTAGCAGAAGTATCTCAGAGGTGCTGAAATGCTCTGTAATGTCAATGGGGCAGAGCCTCAGGCAACTGTAAGGACATGCAAGAAGAGGTGACTCCCTTCAGTGAGGAAGGATGAGTGCTGGTCACCCACACAGTGGTGAAGCAGAACTCAGAGCTGAATGTATCACTGGCTGTGCCAGGGCTCTCCTGGGTGGCCTTTGGCAAGTCAAACCAATCCTCTGTGCCCCCACCCCTTTGTTCTGAAAAGGAAGATGACCCCTCCTTTGGGAAGCACTGCCAAGTATGTTGATTCTGGATGACATTATAGCTCATTTGCTCCTAGTTGGCTGACTGAACTAGATGTAACAAATTGGATACTATCACCACATGGTCTCAAGTCCTGTCACTAAGAGTCTTCATTATGAAAAAGTGGAACCATCAGAGCGAATGAAGGGATTACACTCAGGTCTCTAGCCAAAACTCAGAGCAGATTCTGGCCTTCATGCCTCTCTAAATTCACTAGTATTTTAACTAGCAGCCTGGAAGTAAAGGGAATCAAATCAGCTGACAGGCTCCTGCTGGTCTGGATCTGTTCTCGAATCAAAATAAGAGAACCTACGGAAAACTGTATCTTAACCGTTTCCAAGGATCCCAACTAGTTTAAACCGAGCCTGCAAATCAAAAAGGCAGCAGCAGCAGACTCCCTTCTCTCTGACATACCTCGGCAGGGAGGTTATTTTGCCCCATTTCTCTATGCAGAAGCGCCGCAGCCCGTTGCTCCCTCGGAGAGCAGCAAAGCCCTCGTAGGGCACACTGGATGTTCCCGTGACAAACTGCAGCAACCTCAGCCTCTGCTCGTTGTTAAACCTCTCCACTGCTGCCCAGAACCACCGGATTACGATGTGTCCATCGTGGTAACCTAAACCAAGAAGGGAGAGAAATTAAAATCGGCCCCTCCCGAGTGGGAAGTGCAACATGAAAATACTGGCGTGGGTCACCAGATCTACTGAAAGCATCCTGACCTAACAGTGTACCTTGTTCTTCTCCAGCAGCAGATCCCAGCTTCCATTTTGTCCTGGCTGTGGATACTGCAATATTACTAACTCATTTCAAACCCTGAAACTCAAATATATATTTGAGGTACAGTGGCCTCTCACAAATCCCTTGGCAAGAACTGGCGTTACACGCATGAGATATTAAAGACCAATTGCAATATGCCACACAGTGTGAGTCTTAATGACTTCATAATTTCTGGTTCCCAAATAAATTCTCTTTTGGATTGCAACGGTGTTCGACATATGGAGAGGAGTTTGCTGCTTCAAGCCCTTCCCTGGCAAACTTCCCACCTGAGGGGCTCTGTGCCTTGGTTTGTGCTAGTGAAAGCCAGTATAAACCCAGGCTGAATCTGTTTCAATAGCTAAACAGAAAAAAGGAGGAGGAAAATAACGTTGGGGACCAGCTGTGCTTGTGGTAAGCTGTGTATTCCAAGGTAACACAAAGGCTGGGTAGTGAGCAGCAAAGACTGAAACCCTGTATTTCAGGGCAGGATATGTGAACCTTGGGGACTTTCCATTTGTGGTGCAGAACTGGTGGATTTCCCATTTATCCATCATCCAAGACAGCCTGGATAAATCATACTCAGTCTTTAAAGCAAAACCAGGCCAAGCAGTAGAGAAGTGACATATTTTGGGCTGAGGGGGGGAACAGCTAAGCAAGATCTGAATGTTGTTGAAGTGTAATTGGGAACTACAAAATTCAGCTCTTGATTTCAGCTCCCTGCTGAAGCCAAGAGGACTTATGAAACTACTTTCAGTGAAGCCAGGAGTTCATTCACAGTCATCTGAGTAACTTTTAGACCTAATACTGCAAATCCCTTTCAGTCCTTAACAGTCAAAACTCCTGCTAAGTCTGTAGGAATTGAATGGATAAAATCTGGATAGGAGTAGCAGAAGCAATTTCAGTACTATTACACATGTTGATCCAAACCTGAGATCTTATTTTATTTTGTGAGTTATTCTTCACTAAACAGGAAAGACAGGAAAATAGGAAAGACAGGAGAAAAAGATGGATCAAGTCTTTAATGTTTTAGACTGAAAGTGAAGATATTAGTAAACAGGAGCAGGCAGTTTTACCTCCACGATACTCTGTGTTGTTCCGCCAGTCATTGAGATCTATTTCTGCAGTGCCAGCTATAACCAGCTCCAGTTCTCTGGCATCAAAAACAGAGACAAGCCTGGAGTCTACAACCTGGAACAAAGACCATTTGTAAGCACAGTTTCAAACTGGAAATAAAACAGATGCAAAGTCTCATTAACCTATGGCTCTGGTGGCCAGCTCTTTATTCTGGCAAAGTCTGCGAGCTGACAGCTAACTTCCACTTCTCTGCTGATAAACCTGGGCTCTTCTTCAAGGAGTTTGCTGATGTTATGAGCTGCAAACAACCATGATACATGGGATTTGACCAGAAGGAAACAATAAAAGTGAGAGGACATAATCTGAGCAGAACATCCTTCATTGTTCTGTTCATTCTGACAAGTGATTTTGATAAACGAAGCCTGGATTTCTAATACGAACAGTTTATTTTGTATTTGTTTCACACAGGAATTTGATTACTGCTGTCTAGGAGTGCCCTCAGGTCTTCATCCACTGAAGATGCAGCTGAGGTTCACTTCCTTCACTGTGTGAAGCCAAAAGCTTTAACAGCCTGCAATATTCACAGGCAGAATTCATGTGTTGTAAACTGCATGGAATCACTCAGCCAACTCCTTTCTGAAGGAAAGGGCTGACCAAATCTATTCAGCAACCAAGCCATCCTCACTGACTTCCACCTCCAGTAAATGTTAGCAAGTGATGCTTAGAGCCTTTAGTATAATATTATTCTGAGTGTCCATTATCTGCTGTTTCATTTTCTAGGGTTGCCATCCTTCCAGTTTGTTTCCCTCTTCAAGACAGACATCAACTTCTACTTATATTATACAGCTGCCAGAGCAAGATGTATGTTTACATATGATTAGTGAGGGGCAAGAGTAGGTGACTACATGGGTTGGTCAACAAAGCCACAGATTTTCACCCAGTCCTTGTAGCAGCTCTGCCAGAAGGATGTTCTCGGATCCAGGTCTTCAGGAAAGACAAATTAGCAAAATCCAGGGACAACAAAGGAGAAGCATCCATGAATACCAGCAAGATAAAAGCTTGGACTGCACCCAAGGATGAATTTTACTGGAATGAATCCCTAAAGTGTGTTCCAAGAGCTTCTCAAAGTGTTCTTCACAATCTTCCTTTGTATCACAACAGGGTAGAACGAAATCTGCAAACACCTACTTCTCTTACAACGTGAATGGAAAGCAGTGTCCTCTCTAACTCTTGATCCTAATGCTTTATCATATTCACAGTGCACATTTCTCCCCTTTCTCCCTTAATGCCAAACATGCCAGATCCAAGGTCCCCATCTCTACAGATCCAGCCATTCCTTGCTGTTTGTGCCTGTTCAGGTATTTCCTAGGGCAGCAATGGATGAAGCACAGTTTAACCATGGGGGTCATCTCATGTTTCATCACTTACTTCGTAGAAGCCACGGACCAGGGCCTCTGTTTGCTGAACCACCCCTCGTTCCACTCGCCACTTCACCATCCTCTCAATGTACTCCTTCTTGTTCTTCTCTGTCACTGCTGTGTTTGCCCCCCCAGATTTCAACTCTCTCTCTGTCACCTACAGGACAAAAATAAACAGTGCTGTGGCAATGCATGGATCACGCTGTGTGTTCAGCTCCAGACTATCCAAGCAATAGCACAGGAAATAACAGGATGGAGAGGCAATCACAGCACTGGAACAGGCAGACTGCTCTGCCAGCTGGAAGGAATATCTACTTGTTTCTTAGGCAACAAGTGCTGCCCTTCTCCAAGTGCTTGTAAAAGTGTCTACTCAGAAATGCCAACAGCCAAAGAAATTATCCTAAAATGAACACTCCCAGTGTCCCAGTACACATCTAAAACAAGATGTGTACAACAACCTTACGCAGGTAACAGGGACTCAGATTTTTGTATCAGCCATCTAAACCTGAGATGTGTTTGTACTGTAAAGAACACTTTTTTTTAAAATCAATTTTTTAAATTATTTTTTAATGTTTTAAAATAGTTTTTTTTAAATTGTGTTTTAGGGGTTAATTTAGTTGTTTTGGGTTACTAAGGCTTGAGATTGGAAGGGATTTAAGGAACCAGTCTGGATTCTACCCAGCAAGCACATACTCATTGTCCCACATGACAAAATAATATTTATCTTACAATTATTTTCACATTCAATCTAGTGGATGTAAAGGGAAGAATGTTTTACCCTCTCTTCAGTTTTCTGCTGCTATAACAATGATGTCTAGCACAGAGAATAAATGAGCTGCACAAATACATATTCATTATTAGTATTACTTATATTATCATCTATTTATTAGCCCAACAGACAGTACACAGCAGAGACCGTATTTAGGTCACTTGACTTGAAGGACCTGCTGTAATATTATGAATTAAGGAAATATTGAATGAGTCATCTAATCTGTAGCTTTGTTGAGAAACAGCAAGAACAAGCAAGGCTGGACGGAATGAATTAGGAATTCTTAGCTGGTTCAGGTTAAATTCCCAAACATAAATCACTGCATCACCATTACACAAGCACTTCTGCTTTGTTCAAAGGGGAAGACTCTGGCCCAGCTGCCATGTTGTTTTCTTCAAGGCTGTGTGGCTTAAGATTCAGCTGCAAAACCAAAGACTAAATGTTGTCCAGCTTTAAGCATGACTCTAAGTCCAGATATTCCAAGCCTCCTGCAAGATTTCCCACAAACACCTAGACAAGCTGATGATTTCTTCAACTTCTCACTCTCCAAATAAATTCAAATTCAAGCAGTTTTCTAGAACTGGAGGCCTGCAATCAATAACATGTCCCTGTTTTTTCCTTCTTGCTCATACAAGCATTAAGCACAGCTGGGAGCTAGAATTCAGAATTAGGTTTCAGATTAGCAAGGAGACATTTCAAACAATCCAGCTCATTCCTTTTACCTGACTGGAGCAATTGCCAGGGCTCAGAGTCAGGCTGTATCCACACACAGAGCTCAGGGACAGGCCTGGAAGAACACTTTCTTCTGGGTAAAAGCATGAGAAACTACTTTGAGTCATAAGTAACTGACACCTCTGTCTTATAAGTGAAATTTTCTAACTGGCATTAGTGCCCACCAGTAAAAATGTGCAATGCTCGATTTGACATCATACCTTTGCTATTACAGGAGTGCTCCAGGTTCCAGAATGCAAAAAGGCTAAAATTCATTCTAATTAAGAAGGTACCAAGAAAGGGGATTTGGCCTGAAAAGCTCACTACACATCAGAGATGAAACAAGAAATGAAAAATGACAGAAGCAGTGACTGGTCCACAGCAAAGTCACTGTGGAAGCAGACAAAAGGCCTGTGACCCCTCTACCATACAGCTTCTCAAAGAGTCAGTATTTCTTGTTTCCCTTACCCAGCCCTCGAAATCCAGCTTCCCAAATATTAGCAGAGCTCCCACTGTGATGTACACTTGCACGTGTATCCAGCAAAGCAATGCTCAGATGGCATTTAAGTGGTCAGACACTCTTGGCATGCAAGAATTTCCAACTGGGATCCATCTGTGAGCATAAAATGTGACTGTGATTTCTTTGTTATTCTGCTGTCAGCACTTAGCAAGGTTTACAAGGGGGGAAATTCTCACTTTCACTTTGGACTCTTGGATTCTGACAGTTGTAATTCACAGTAAGAACAATTTTTTCCCCCATCATTAGTTCCAGCAAGGTTAGTGTCTAGTACATATGAAATAAAGAACTAGCATCAAAATCTGGCTTTTAGTGCTCTTTTGCTTTCATACCAGTGTCTACAACAGACTGTAATTTTTTTCTATTCTCTTCTTTCTCTTCCACAAGAGACTCCTATCTAATTGCCTATAGCTCTTTCCTCTGGGAAGAGTATAAAAACTAGTTAGTGAGCCAAATGTCACCTGCAGATGCATCAGGGCAACTCAGGCTGAGATTCTTATTCCACTTTGTAGTCTTCTCATGTAAATATAACCTTGTCTCATCTGCCTTTGTGATTATGTCTGTATGTTTCTCTCTGTCTTTGTGCATTAGTCTTATACACCCAGACCTTCCAGGGAAACCACTGTACTGTCAGTTCAGTGTCAGGCAAGCTCTCAGCTCCAAGTCCATGAAAAAACCCTGCATCTGAGTCTGTGGAAAACGTGTTATTGTTCCTACAGAGGCCTCCTACTTCATCTTTTCATTTCTTCTACCCTTAACTCTGCTCATCCTTCATGACCTTGGACTATATGCAGACTAAATTCAGGTTTGAATATATCCCCTGAAGCCTTGCTTGCTTTCTGTGACTTTAAAGCTTCCAGCTGAGCAGCCCTTTAACTTGCAGGGCCAGGATTCCTCCCCTCTGGTCTAACTGTTCCCCAGCTCACAGAACTACTCCAGCTTTGTGCAAACTCCTCCTGGCAACTTTATTTGCAAGTGCTAAGAGCCATTCTCTGTATGTTCCACCTGATCTCCCTGCTCCCTTTGACACTGGATGTTTCCTCCTTACACAAGTTAACTCCATCCCTTTACCACAAGCTTTATTTAAGCTCTATTTAATGTTTTAGTTTTATTTAAGCTCTCTTTAAGTCACCCAGATCAGCCAGGCTACAGAGAATTGTCTGATTAAGGCAGAGCTGAGCTGTAGACAGCATAATAATTTAAATGTACATATCAAGTTGTTAAGCAGGTGCAAGATAAGTAAAAGATATGGAATCTAACAGGGAGGTATTAGACAAAATAATGGTGAGAGTTGCCAGGCCCTACACCACCTGTTAAATGTTTTTCTTCCCTCCTAACCCCCATCCTATCCTTTCAGTCACATCAGCTTTAAGTTACATTGTTTGCATTCACTGAATGCCACATCTGTGTGAACTACACCCTGGAAAGAAGAGCTGCACTCCAGAGAATTCCTCAGGCTCATCAGTGTGTGGCTCAACAGGCCTGTAGGGGGGCTGGTATTTTATATTATACACCTTAAGAACAAACATCTGCCTTGGAACAGGTGGCTCGAAAGAAACAGAAGGTAGGAGAAGAAAATGTTATTGAAAGGCTAAAGGATCTGTTCTGACAGAAAGGTGTTCATCATGCTCAACTCTGTCAGCTTCAGATGTGCTTTTCAGATGTTTTGCATAGCTGTGCTCACCTGCCCAAACACCTCCTCGTTCACTGTGAAGGTTAGATCCAGGATATCTGTGATGTTGTTGTCCTTCATCCACTGCAAGCTCTGATGGAACTCTTCATCCAGGTACTCTAAGTCACTTAAATCACATGGCCTGATTGTGAGACAAGAAAGAAGACATGACCCCATGACTACTGGCAGGATGACTTACTGCGAAGTATGGGAATAAATTTACACTGAAGATCCAGCGTGAAGCTGATGTTCATTTGGTTTTGTCAACATCAAAGCCCATTAAAAGACCCTCTTGAAGCAGTTTTGCAACTGTCTGCTTTGCATAGCTGGGCTCAAGGCCAAATCTGTTGGCTGCTGTGCTATTTGCTGTCAGAAGACACCCCTGGGGCTTGATTTTATGTGAATCTTGAGGACACCCTGCACTTCAGAGCACGTGCTCACCGTGAGCCCCACCAGGCCATGCCTGGCTGCTTCCACGTACCTGCATCCCCAAGGGGAGCACACAGGGCTGGCACAAGGCACCTCAGGCAGCCCAAATTCCTGCTAATAAGGAGCTGTCCTTGTTTGCTGAAAGGGCAGCTGGTTGTTATGACCAGCTTGGTTTCACACTCCCTACAGGGGCAATAAGGATGCACTGTGGGCTTCAGGCTATTTCCAGACTAGATCAGGTGCAACTCAGAAATAAGCATCTGGACCCAAGCAATATTCATTGTGAAAAAAGCCCACAATGAAGCCCAATGTGATAAAAAACTCAAAGGACTGTTAGGACAAGTATCTTTGCTGATTTGGAATTATCTTAATTGACAAACTATTTCAGCTAAGCTTTATTCTGCTGTTTGTAATTTACTTGAGGTATTGACTTAATACTTATGGCTTTTCCTATTGCTGCAAATTTTATGTACCTTGTCTTACTTCAGTCTATAAATTAAAGAAGGACAGACTGCCAATCAAAGTTAACCTTATAAACTTGAAATTGAAAGTAATGTATTGCTGGTAGCTTCTGCTTACTAATACAAAAGACAGTAGAAGACCACAAATAATGTTTATACCTACATTACCACTCCTAATTAACCCAAGCTGTGTTTTAGCATGAAAACCTACTCCACTAGTGAAGCAGGGTAAGTTATGTATTTTTTCTTAATATGACCTCCCTCCTTTTTTTGTTGTTACTTTGTTTCATCAAAAATTTTTTTCAGTCTTCCACATGGCTGAAGTTTTGTAAGTTTTCATCAGTATTAAACTCAGGAATTATGGGTCAGTACTTTCAAATGTGTGCTCCTACTTGTTATTCATTTTTGTCAACATAGGATTTGTGACTGGCAAATTCTTGGAGGGAGTGAAGAAAAATGAAAATGTGTAAATTTTCTATCACAGACTGACCAACCAAGAGCAGAAAGAACCTGAAGGTCAGGGTGCTTGAAGCAGGTCCCCAGGGGTCTGTGTCTCTGTAGGACTCACTGTGGGATCACTTTATGATGGTTGCATGGTTTTACTTACAGCCTTAGCAGGGCTTTGTAGAAAGGCCTTGTGAAGAAAGCATCAAGAAGGTACTGGTGGATGAGAGCAAGGCCAAGAATACGACCACTGAACCTGAACCTGGGACAGAAAAATGCAGAGTAAATGAAGTGTGACTCAAGACTTTCACTACAGAAACTTACACAGGTAGCAACTGTTTTGTTGTGAGGTTTTTTTAATTAGTTTTTCACATTTATTCACTGATTTCTTTTTTTCCCAAGCAGATCCTTTATACCACTCCTCCCATGTCTGACCAATAATGGATCTCTTCTTGATCCATCTCCTACAGCACCCACACCTGCAGCTGGCATGTTATGTGCTCTCCTGTGCCAAACCAATACTCACCTTCTGTGATCTTTAGCTGAATGCTCTGATACAGACTGACTCCATCAAACACAATATTTAGGCAGTGAAAGACTGTGTAATACTCTGCTCAGTGTAATACTCTGCCTCAGCAGAAAACATGGCCTCAAAAGAGCTGCAAAGGATATTTGGAGAAGCAGTATATCCAGTTTCTGACTAGTTACAAGCCTGTCTGAGGGGGCTTCAATAAAAGAGTAGTGAGTTTACTTCACAGTGGAAAACTGAAGGTCAAGCAATCTAAGTGTTGTGACCAAGGTACACACAGATCAGTATCTAGAGCTCAGGCACACTGTCTCCAGACCACTTTCTTAATGCTGATGCTCAGATGTCTTCAGCATTTACATACTCCATGACAGCAACCAGTGCAAAGACCTCTGCTGCACACGAATGAACTAAGTCTCACTGTAATAAAAGAGGCACAGAATATCTGTTTGGTCAACTTTATGCTCATGGCACAGAACAACAAGTGCTTAGTATGCAAAACAGGGCACCAAGTACCATGCTGTGGGCCCAATTAGCATTTACATCACCACAGGAGCTGCCTCTGGGGTCCCCTGCATCCAAGCAAGGTGCTTGTGACATGCAGCTGACCAGCAACAGAAGAGTGATTGTATTACCCCAGTACAGCTGTTTGCACAGCAGCAACAAAAGGCAGCTGTTGGGTCTAGTTAGGACCTGCTTCACTTCACTTGTGCTCCAGTGCAATGTTTCCAGCAAAAAGCAAGGAAAAGAGGGGGAGCTGATACAATGAAAGCACAGTGGAAGCCAGACAGCTCAAATCCCAGGAATGCAGAGTCTGTAATCCATCAGTTTTATGGCACCTTCAGGATCCATAATCGAGTCCGTTTGTCCTAAATAATGCATGTCGGGTTTTTCTGGTTTATTCTTCACCCCCATCCATCCCAACATTCTGAAAGCAAACACTGGGGGCATTCCTCACCACAAATGCTCACCCCATGGCCTCTCAGTAGTGCAGGGTGGGACCTGCAGGAGCCACCTGGAACAAAGTAAAGCTGGAAGTAAACTGCCAAGAAGGATTTGGGAGTGCTACTTCTCCTAAGGAACTGCCTGAATGTGTGAACAGCATTCCTTTCCTTTGCTGGCTGTATGGCTTCTGTACCTCTGCATGCAAAGCTGACAGGAAAGGGCAGTGCACTGAGCTCAAGGTGTTTACAGCCACAAGCACGTGTTACGGTGCCTGTTAATGGCAGGTTTGACTTGAATCAGTGACTGGTGGCAGAACTGTCCCACACCATCCAAAGCCAGGGATGGGCAGCATTTCTGCTGCCTAGGGGGTCAGCCTAAGCAAAGGTGGGCAGAACAACGCTGGGGTGTGTGGTTCATCAGTCTGGCCTTGCACTTTCAGCCCTCAGGGACACACCAGAGCTTGCTCAAACAGGGGGTCTGACTGTGGTCCTACAATCCCAGCCAGCCCTTGCAGTGGTTCTCTGTAGGAAAACAAGGCCAGTACTAAGTGATCTGGATCACGGAGATGAAATAATCGTCCATGTTGGACCCGGCCTGGGACCAGAGGTGACACTTCTGTGGTCCAGCATGGACCTGAGCATGGACCTGAGAAAGATGGTAAGCCAATGGATACCTACCAAAAGGGAGGCATTTGCTGCTGGTCTCAGAGAACAGCTACACAGTCTATCTGTATGTGTGTCCACACATTCCACCAAGCTGCCACTACAATCAGCCAAGCATAACAGTCCCGCTTAAAATATATCAAAACTGACAGAAGAGCAAGAAGTAACAAATTGCCCTTCTTACAAAAGCCAGTTAAAACAAAACCAGACTCCTGTGTTTATCTCTTCCTGAAGGATTTAGAGCATGGGTGAGATTTAGAGGTGGGTGAGACAGTCCCTTCAGAACAAAACAAGTTTTCTTGACAGAATAAGCAGCACAAAGGTAAACCCTGGCTGGAGGGCACATACCTTCCTTAAACCTGACTTACATTTATCTTTCCAAGGAAATGTAAAATGCTTGTTTGGTTTCTTTCTAGCAGAAAAGCCAGTTTGGGAGAGCTGGGGAATGCAAGGTCTTGCTCTGGCCTTTTCTTTCAACACCCTTCCCTTTTGGAGACAATCACTGAGTCTGAGTAATGTGCTCTGGCAGAGGGGAAATGCAGGAAGGAGTTAATGAACAGGAAATGGTGGGAACCAGAGACAGAACTAATGAGCAGTAGAGCTGCTCAGGTTTGACTGCCTATTGACACCATTTGCCCACTCAAAAAGGACATTGTGTGCACCTGCTTTCTGGCTTTTAACAACACTACTCTTTGACCCGTTTGCAGGCATTTCCACAGTACCCAGCTAACTCTTTTTCCTTCTGCAGCTTCAGGTGCCCCTGAAACAGCCTGTTTTCACAAGAGCCTGTTGCAAAAGAACAGGGTCATTCCCTTCAGTGGGACTCTGTGCATACTTGGTGCATATCTGTGTACTCAGGCAGAGACAAATCCATATGCTGTAGCAGAGACTGGGCAATAAATTTTCCTCCAACTGCAGCTGAGTCACAGGAGATTTAATTTCCTCTGGTCCTTATCACAGAGCACCAGAGCAAGGCAGGACCCATAATGACACTTCTTTACAGGGCTCTCTCTTAAATGACTGGATGAATGCAGCTGTACTTCATATGACAGTTTTGCCTTGGATTCAGATGGATAATGATGTCCAGCGAAAAAAATTGTACAGAGGAAGAACTGTTTCTATCATTCTGTTGGTGATGTTTTGAGAACCATACCTTGTGGGCTAAATTTGGCATGGTATGAGAACTTTAAATCCTAAAAAGAAGAAGCACCTGATGGGATTAAAAAGACTGGAAATCTTGCAAACCTTATCTCACTCAAACACATTAGCTGCGTTTAAGTGTGCCCTTCTTGATGCAGTAGCTTGTGAAAAAATATTCAAAGAAGGGCTCAAGAGAGATAAATATAACATGGTTCACATCAAATTTGAAAATGCCACTTTCAGAAGACTGCTGAAAACCTGCTTTCATCTGTAAGGCAAATTTACACATTCTGTTGCAACAGTTTCAAAGCTTTTGACTATTAAATTGTGCAGAACTTCAGGAAACCTGAAAGCCAAGCTGAACAAAATGAGGCTGCACTGTGATACAGGGTTTCTGTCCCTGGCATCTCTTTTGACATTTGATATTTTTTTGATTTTGATATTTTTCAGGTGGGTGCAGCTGGACAACCTATTGTCCTCAGACAGTGGGAGAGACTGGACCTAATCTCATCCATTATTAGATAACAGAGAATCTAACAAGAGGAAAAGATTCAGAAAGGCACAGTCATGGGGAAGACTTCACTCTGAACATGCAGCTTATTAGACAACAGAGAATTCACTCATGAAACAGCAATTTGTAGGAAATCAGGCATCATGGATTCAAGAGGTTGTGGTACAGGTTGTTTTAAAGGACAGCTAAACTCACCATTGTTACGAAGACACTCATGAACAACCTGAAGGCCAGAAACTGCTGATTAA
This sequence comes from Calyptomena viridis, assembly GCA_013390005.1. Classification (NCBI taxonomy): domain Eukaryota; kingdom Metazoa; phylum Chordata; class Aves; order Passeriformes; family Eurylaimidae; genus Calyptomena; species Calyptomena viridis. The sequence continues at coordinate 778,976 of WEIV01020255.1, forward strand.
AGGCACCAAAAATCCATTCCTTAGCCTAAAATTTTGTGATTTGCAATCTTGTGATATGAAGGGGGGACACAACATGCACAGAAAAATGTACTGATTCTATGATTTCTGAATTTTGGTGTTATCACCAGCACTAGCACTTTATAAATAAAGAACTTTTTTTTTTTTTGATGCAAGAAAGTTCTTGGAACTTGTATTTTGCAAAAAAAGCTGACCAGATTGCTACATCAACCCTGTCTGAACTCAGGCACTATGAATTTTAAGGAAAAGTGGCAGTGTGTCAGGCATGTGCACCACAGGTCTATATTGGCAGCACAGACCCTCATGTTGGCTCAGTGCAGGACGCGTCCTGTACGAGATGCATCACCAGAGAAATAACACAGCAGTACATCAGGTCATCTTTACAAACCCTTGGCAGTGGGTCAGATCCACACCTCCCTGTGAGCTTTCATTAACAAATGCCTCTTTTTAATTGGGTGTGCACCCTCAACCCCTGCCCACAGAGATGACAGAAGATGTGAACGGACGGAAGCGATGACGTGCAGCGTCCGCTGCCGGGGAGGTTTGGCCACCACCACTTATCTGCCTCACATCTGCAAACTCTGCAGGCTCCCTCTGTGCCACCCAGTCATCTGGCACTGGGGCAAACCTGCTCTGTGTATCTGCAGGCTCAGAGGTGGGCACTGGGGCATTCCAGCACGATGCCTCTTCGGTTCAGGAATCTGATGAGCTCATGTTCATTAATATGAAAGAAATGGCTCTTACAAAGGCCACGAGACAGAAATTCATGAAGTCTCAGCACGTTAAAGAGAAAAGGTAAAATAGTTCCTAAATTAGTCATGGAGGAGAACTCCAATATAAGGAGTAACAAGACTACTGCTGGCTCATTTTCTTTTATATCCGTCTCTAATATGAAGAGTCCTCAGAGAGACCAAGATACACTGTTGGATCACCTAGAAATGGCACCTTCCAATGTTGCACTGAGAATTTATCTGACCTCTTCTGGTATCTAACCACACTGGCATGCCACCTGAGAATTCATTCTAGATCCCCACACATTTCTTTTGAAGGAATGGTAATGACCAGGTTTTGGTTTTACCCACAGTAGGTTGTGTTCTAAATACCAAAACGCTTATCTCATATATGGTCAAAATTCATTACAGGGTTTCAGACAGCTACTGAGTTTTTAAGGGGAGTCTCCATACTTCCTCACTATGTTTATTGGTAATTTGTGCATTAATTTTCTGCTTCAAAAGGCAGCACAATACTGACACTCCAGTAAGTGCCTGCCCTACTTTTATCTTCTGGATCTATCAGCAAGTGGAACACAACATTTCTGTTTCTCAGAACTAAGGAGTAACCAGATGAAAAAGAGTTACTGGTCATATGTGATGGAAATGTCAACTATCCATGTCCTTATAAATCTCTGTAGCTCATGCACCCTAAATTAGCAACTAAACCTCAAACCATTCCTGAAGCTTAACTTACCAGCAACTGAAAAACAAAGAGATAACGCAAACCTTATTGCTTCTTTATTTAACTTCATCAGATCTTTCAAGTCTTTCCTGCCCAGCTAACACGTTGCATGTTCACTCCAAAGATCTTTTCATCCTCCTTATATTCTGGCTATATAAACCAAACACAGTCTTTCTCTGTAACAAGAAATCTGTGCTATGCATCATTTTACCAGTAACAAAGAACTTCCATGAATGGATTAATGTAGAATCATCCTCCTCTGGGAGAACCCCTGCCAAAACACAGCATGACTAACCTTTGTCAGAAACCAGGCTGCCTGCAGGCTTTAGATTTTCTTGCTGGTACAACGGATAAAACACCCTGTCCTGTGAGACTGTTGGCAAATACTCTCAGTTCTGCCCAGCAGCTACAGAGGAGATACAAACTGAGGTATCAGCTACTGGCTGGAAAACTACAAACCTCTGCATTTTGTGATTCTCAGATCCTACACTGTATTTTTGACTGGCAGATCTCAAAGCAGCTTACAGAGATTGGCACCAGTATTTCATTTGAAAAATGAGAAAACTTAAGTACGAAAGTAAAATGACTTATCTGAAGTTATCCAGAAAAAAAGTGCAGGAGACAACAATGGAATCACAGTCCTCTGAGTCTCTGCTCTGTTTTAGTTGTTTAGTCTGTTTGACATTTTTCACTTTCTCATCTTCTATAAAACAAGATGTAATTTTTTCAATCAGCTCCAATTTATGATGAGCTCCTTATGGACCAGTTCAGTCTGATGCATATGGGTTGTTTTTTTCAAGCCAGAAAATGAGCATTTTCATCAAGAGACTTTGACTTTTCAGCCAAAAATTTTGAGGAAGTTGTCGGTGGGCACTTTTATCTATGAATTAGTGAAGTTTTATACATTACATGACTTATGTTGGCTCTCCACAGCTTTGCCACAATAATTGGTTTATTCTCAGTCAGAGGCACATCCTTTCCAGCCTGTCTGGGGTATTTAAGCATGAGAGAGACTGCTCATCATAAAGTCCCTGCTAAGCACCCAGGAATGCCTACACCACGTGCTGAAGCATGATGTGGATATCCTTGAGCTATTTTGTTTTGCACACCACTGAATATCTCCAGCTTCTATTAATACCACTGCAGACTGACTGCTCCAATCCTCTCCTCTTGGAATAGCAGAGCTGAACATTTGCATTTCTGTTCTGAAGTCCATGAAAATTTTTGACTTTTCCTTTACACATCTTGCCAACACAATTAAATAATCCCAGTTTCTAGTCTGTAATTTTCCAGGATGGAAGTCACAAATGTGTAAAAGCTTCCTTCAATCAGCCACAAGTTACTACTGAATGTACAGCTCTGTATTCTTGTAATTAAACAAAATTTTTCTCATTGAAGGTGATCAGGTCAGGATTTTTCTCATCCTCTATAAGTTTATTGGTATTTTGAAAAATATTGTTGTCTCAAGTTGGGGCAAATTGACAAACTCTGCCTTTCTCCCTTCAAAAACGTACAGATCAGCTCAAATTAAATCTTTAATATTCCCTTTTTCTGGAATTTAATGTAACATGAAGGCAAAATACTGAAATGAAGAATAATTTTCAACGGATGAATAAAATTTTAACTTTCAAAACATCCCAGGGAGAAGCCTACACAAAGAGAAATGCCTTTTCTATTCAAAAATACCCCAAACTAAGTGATTTACAGCAAACAATATTGCTCTGCAAGCAGTCTTTCTTTTGATGTATGAATTGTGTTACTAATAAAAAAGGTTAGCTCAGGAATTTCTGCACCTGCTCTAGCTGACTTTTCTTTACCTTACCAAAGTCTGAATAAAATGCAGTGAGAAATCAGGAGAGGCAATGATGACTGAGCAATACTTCACATGACAGCTCAGCCTTGCCATTCCAGTGTGGCTGGAACAGGAGATATGAGGACATTCATCACTCCCTGGGAGTTTTTTGCCACTACAAACACACACTCACTGCCCATCCTGACACTTCCCTGCAGTCCCACGTGCTCAGGGACAGGGTGGATTGTACCCTTTTCTCCTCTGTCACGTGCAAGGTGGAGACATTCTGGAGGTTTTCAAGTGAAGCCTCCCATCTCTGGGCAAATTTAATCTGCAGTGTTGCAAAAGACTAAACGGCCCTGGAGGAAGGGAAAGAACCATAAACATGACTTTTGTAAAAACAGATCAAAACAGAACACCCGCCTTTCCCTCAAACCACACTCTAATTATGGAAGCAGTGCTAAAGAGACTATGAAATTCAGAGACTGTGAGAGACATCTCTTCTTTCAACTCATGTAACAGTGCCATTCAGATCCTCAAAAGAACTTGGAAAAAAATTCTCAGCTAAGACACAGAAAGTCAAGAATAAGGTAAACATAAAGCAGAACCTTTGTTTTTAAAAAAATGGTTGTTGTACAAGCTTGGTTAGGAAGAATGTTTTTTTTCTCCTTCAATTTTGGTTTGCCTTTAATCTTCCAATTCCTCCTGACCCTTAATAAATAATTAACCAGCTGTCAAGGCTCTATGTGATACAGTCATACATCCAACTTAACAGGAAAATCAACATTTACTGAAGTACAGAAGGCATTGAGAGAGATCACAGTAAAGCAGCAAGAAGGCATTTCAGTAACATTCTCTTTTGACATACTGAAAAGGTCTTATAAAATTATGTCAGCTGCACATTTATTTTAGTATCATTCTTGTCCAGAAGATTTACAACAGTGCTTGAAAATTTCTCATGCAAACATAATTTATTTAAAATAAGATATTGCTAGTAATTAAAATTTATAGTGTAACATAACATTAAATCCTTTGGTTTTCTATGGTGCCTTTCATCTGAGAATTTCAAAGCAGTTCAGAGCATTAGTGTACATCAAATGGATTTCAAGTTGATTACATACTAGGAAATCTCTTCATATGGGAACTAGGCAAAGAGGTGATCATCTGATTTCAAAAACAACTGGATGTAGCTGGATGTCCCACTCTGGGGTCCTATTTTTAAGGGCCCCACTCTGGGGTCTGATTTTTAAGAGGATTATTTCTCAGTTTTTACCAAAACCAGGACCTTTCAAGACGGCTGCGAAATTGGTCTTCTAAATTTATTCCTCCCCCAAATGCAGACCCACACAACTGGCCCTTTTGAGCCCAAAACCAAACCCAGTATTTCTGACTCCCTGACTAAAACAGGTATTGGACCATATGTAGGTTTCCTGCCACAACTATTGACAAATTAGGGAGATTAATGAGTAATTCAGACCACATATTCCCCAGAGCTACTTCCAGCCAGTGGAGAGGAGTAATGGCAGTTTGCAGACCTCCTGCTTAGATGCTGTGACTATATTTCTCCACTGTTTCTATAAAGAGCCACAGAATGTGCCTAAATCCATCCTATGAGCTGGTCAGCACCTGCAAACAGGCCATGAGGTCATGAGGCAATTTGTCACTTTCTTTAAAAACACTTTAATTTACGTAAGTCGTTCTCTTATAGTGTAGCAGGACTGATGGAGCTTTGTTTCCCATGCCTCTGTCTCTGATGGCCCCACATTACCACACTGCAATAGCTACAGCTCCTCCTACACACCTCTGCTAGCACTTCCCACACCTTGGAGTATCTCCAGCTTCTCCCTTCTGCCTTCCCTGAGCTTTCATAGCTCTCTTTCACATCCACAGGCTGCTGAGCAAGATGCTATGGCTGGTTTGCAGTCTGTGCCTGTGGTGGAGCTGTCAGCTCAGTGCCTGGCCAGCTGAGAGGACAGAACACATCCCCCTGGAACTCACCAGCCCACCTCACTCAGGCACTCTTCTGCTCTAGCCTTCACCCAGACACAAGTTCCACAAAGCTTTCAGGAAATCAGTATCTGTGAGACACTTACCTTCCTGTCAGACAGGTCTCAGGCTGATTAGGAATCTGTGTGATGGACAGGCAGGGCAGTTGCACAAGGCACTACTGCTAAGGAAATCGGGTTAAGCAAACCAGCCAAGCTCTCTAAGGAGAAAGGACAGCTGAGGTTGCAGCATTCTGGGTTCTTCTTGGGCTTATTACAACCCAAAAATGGGAAAAACAACACCCTGCATTGTTTGGCATGCTAGAGATGACTAGTGCTGGCTATGTGGTTTTGTGCTCACACGAAATAACCAAGAGGGCTGCTCAGAGTTGGGCTGGGGGTGAGCCCAGTGTGCAGGCAAAGGGAGCTTGCTCTACCCATGTGCCAAGCTTGGCAGAGCACATCAAAACAATCAAGGCAATGCCAAGCCTGAAGTCACCAGCCCTGATGGGAGACAGGCCATGTTTTCTCAGCTCAGTGTTGCAGTACCCATGTCAGCTGTCCTGGAGCACAGGGAAAGCAAGGCCATGTCTGCATGGAGAGTGGGAGCTTCCATCTGCCTGCAGACAACCATGTAGGAACAGCTGCCAAGTCTTCCCTCTCACTCTGTTCAGCAGCACAAACTAGAATATGAGGAGGGGTATTGGAGGGCAGAAAGAAAGGTTAACTATGGGGACTGAATGAAGAAACCCCTGCCACAGCAGTTCTAAATGAGCATTCAGTTAATGCAGTCCATTAGGACACTGGGTTCAGGAATCAGCCCACAGCTTCTGGAGATCTGGGCCACTGGTTTTGACTATATCACCATCTTTGTGGTCTTTAGTAGGGTTCTGCACAAAAACATTTCACCCATAGGTCTTCAACCTTCTAATAAGGTTCTGCTAAATAAATGTATTCATTTTCATATACAGAAAGACAAACAAAATGCAACAGGACTTTTCTGAGATGTGCAGAATGCTAAGTACAATTAGCAAGCAGTAAATACTTCTGAGATGACTGCAACACTGAGGTACTGCTCTCTGGCTGCACAAATGTCACAGCAAGGTCCACAAGCCTGTTATAAAATCCCATGCTGTCACTAATTTACTATGAAAACACAGAAAAAGATGTTTCACGTTAAGATCCCTCAGATCTCCAAATGAATGTCTGTGAATGATTTTTTTTTGTCTAGGCCATTTGGCCTTTTATGCAGAGACTGGGCTTCTTTTCACATTTCTGGCTTTGGTTCTACATTTGCAAACACGCAATGGACCAAAAATTCAAAAGTAGATGATGTGACACAAATTGCTTGAGCAAGTCAAGATAAAAGAACAAGGCAAGTGATCTGGAGTCAAAAAGTCTGGTGCAGAGGATCGTGATGCAAGTACAGTGCTGCCTCTTAAAGGGTGTATCAAATGATCTTACTGCATTACTCCTGGAGGCAGGATGCTGTGAAGGAAAACTCTGACCCACTCAGAAGTTAAGAAAAAGAGAGACTGGATTTCCACCTGACAGCTGAGGATGAACACAATGTTTTGTGAACTAAAAAGACAAAGGTCCTTTCGTTGTCACTGTCAGATGAAGTTCTCACAGCAGGGAGGGAAAGTTCATGAGAAAACACTGAGAATTGCTTCTCCTAAGAAGCAGAACTTCTGATGTGATATTACAGTGACAGCCAAATCACAACACCTGAAATTGGCAGCCATGTGAACAATGAAACAGCACAGAGATAATAATACTCTCCAGGTTTGGTGAAGATGATACAAAAATTATCACAAACATTCAGTTTAGCACCTTGCTTAGCTAAAGATAAGTAGGGAAATACTATGGGAAATGATAGACAAAATATAAACCTGAGGAAAACCAGTATATTACACAGTAATATTGCACAGTACATTACAGCATGATTTCCCAAGTCATTATGTTGCAATATAGAATGAATGAGATGCAATGGAACAATGCTAGCAACTTTCTAGACCTCTTGAAGATGCCTCATGAAGAAGACAAGGAGAGTAATCAGTGATCCACACAAAGATTTGAGACCAGGCAAACATTTTATTCTCAGAATTTAGAAACATTTCCTCAGAGTTGATTTTTCCATCTAATCTTTTATTATTCACTGAATTTTAGTGAGAAAGAGAACTACAGTATTCGATCAAACCTTAGTCATTCAAACCAGGGACAGAAAGCTTTTTCACCTCAGTGAAAAAGTATCCCTGCATGTCCACCAACAATGGGCATCCTGGACCCCAGGGCTTCACTGCTTCAGGAACTCAAAGACCATCTGCAATCTTTCAAAGGACTGTGAACAGGGAGGAAAGTAAGAAGCCACTGTGACAAGGGGTTGGGTCTCCCCTCAGCCTCCTCTTCTCCAGGCTGAACAAACCAAGTGACCTCAACTGCATGAGGCTGTGATAGAAACATTTCATATTCCTCACTACTCCATCTCCCAGCATACTGAGCAAAATTTGAGAAGGATTCTTCAGTGGCTCACCCTATTTCAGCTGCTCAAAACACCTCACCAAGTGCAAAGAGAAGGATGTTATTTCTAGGCAAAACCATATTCTTTTCACTGCAATAATACACAGCAGCTGGCATCACATTTTGCCCACTTATTTGGAGAAGGGCAAGCTACCCTCAGGTGGGGGTGTATTTTAGAAGATTTTTTTCAAATATCCAGGCAAAAAGCTAGACATGTTACTCAGATCAGATGGAATGGCTCATTACTGGCACAGATTAAAAGCAGCTCTTCTGGCTATGAGCTTCAGGTACACCCTGAAGCATGCAGATAAAAATGTGCATCATCAAACTTACTTGGGTTAAAACATATTTTTTTTAACTTTAAAAGTGTGTGATATGTTTTGTGTGTTCAGCATGCACATATGTTAACTGAAGGAAAAAGTCTTATTCAATGGAAGCTTGCAGGAAAGGTGTTAAATCTCAGTTTCTCCATAAATGAGAAATATTTTCCAGTCATTATGTCTCTTTCTTAACTTGGCATACATACAACTACTCTGCACTTTGATGTGCTCATTTTGGACTCAGAATGCTGTTTGTACAAAGAGCAAAGCATGAAATAAGTCATTAAAAGGGGCAGAACTGTAACTTTTAGGCTGGGGGATAAAAAGCAGTGTATTTCTCAATTCTGCCAACATGAACAAAACTTCACCTCTTTGCATTTTGTTGTATTTATCTCAAACTTGTCACTGCTTACTTAACAAAGAGAAAATTTCAAATAATTTTGAGGGAATATTTTTGCTGCCCATTTCTTAATATAGCTGTTCTTGCAGAATTTACTATACAGAAAAACATGCCAAAGGTAGATTTCACATAAATGATAAGCCCCACAGCACCAAAAAGCTTACAGCTGAAAAAATCTGCAACTCTAAACCTATAGTGGCTGTGTGGTTTTCATGACTGACATCAGACTTCAAGCTTTGAAAAGACTATGACATTAATTATCTGTGACCCTGGGACTCCCAAACTGATTCATCCATCTGTGTTAACTGGTGCTTCGTAAGATTTGAGAACAGGAAAATAATCTTTACTTTTTGCATGTTGGAGGGAGGAGGTTCTGTTGGAATCGTATCAACAGGAAAATTCCAGAAACAGAAGTTTTAGCCCTGATTTTGATGAGAATGAAGGTGGAGAAAGACTAAGAAGATCAGAAAACCCCATTCCTTATGAACAAACAATGTCAAACAAGTTATTACAGTGCCCTTGGAGAAGTCATTCTATAAAACCTTCATGGGAAAGTCATACTCCGGGTTTTAAAAAGTTTGGTCCAAATCCTATCTTAGCTGAATGCAGTACAGCAGGGTTCCACAGGAATAGCTGAGATCAGTCTCACACACAGCATAAAAACATTTACAATGTTTAGGTACCTACAACCCAATCATGAAACCTATCAAACTAAATATAAAACACTGGTCTCAGCCAATTATTTCCACAACGGGTTCAAGAAGTATTTCCAAGCACTGATTGGATTGCTTAACATTCCCTTGGGTTCTCCAATCTTGCCCCATTTACAATACTTTGTGTGCAAATCTGTTCATTCATAGCATTTATTTCCTACTGCAGGCCAAGAGACTTAATATATCTTTCTCAAAAAAAAAGAAAACCAAAAATGCCCAAAGGCCAAATAACGTTCTGCATACAAGGAGTTGGATTATATGTGTAGTTGGAGAAATATCTCTAACTATTGCTCATTTCTGAGTAAAAGGTTAACTGCTACAGAAAATCATACCAAGTGTCTTTCTGCTGTTCTACATGCCCAGGATACCTTTAAAAATCTGTCTCTTTCATGGTGAAATCTCTCAATGCACAGAAGGACAAAATGAAGGGATTGAACAAAGTATATACTTCTTGCAGCAGAATTTATCACTTAAGAAAATTGCAGCTGAACTCTCTGCAATGACATAGAGTAAGGGCCTATTTCAACTACTGCTGAGACAACACTGCAACCCCATTTCTGGAGAGAGAGGCCTGTGTTCAGATTCCACAGGGTGGGCACCTGCCTAAGTGTCCTCTGCCCTGAAATCAAAATACACCTCCACAAGTAACAGCCTCCTGGACCAAAAGCTTATCTAGGCTGTCTGTTAAGATGAACAAAGGACAGACTATATTTCTTCTTGAAAAGCAGGAAGGCACCACATGATGTCCAGTGAAGGGGGTTGCAGTGGGAGGTGGACAGGCTGTAAGAACTAAGCTGCTCTTCCTGCTCATGCCAGCAGAGAAACACTCTAATGCAAGGATCATTATTAGCATAATGCATAGCACTTCCAGAAGTGGGAATACAAAAAATATCCCAATTCAGAGACCATGCTAGACCCAGGAAACACCCCTTCTTTTCTCCTGCAGCCTTAACAGAGGTGATGGTACAACTGTTGTTGATGTCCTGCCCACTGTAAGCCAAGAAAAGGAGGATCTGTTTACAAGAACAGAGGGACATGTACTATTTGCAATTTAAAAGAAGGAACTCTGAGAGAAGTCAGTGGGACTGACAAAGAAAAACATCATAGCAAAAAAACCCATATGGCAATACTACTCTGACACAGCAAAATCCCACAAGGGATCAAACAATGCCCAGGGCTCACAGCCCATGCTTTGCTGAACCACATCTGAAACTATCAAAGTGAAAACAACTTCCAAAGACAGACAGATCTGGAGGCAGAGAGAAAAAAATGAGGAGAACACAATATGCTTTCAGAGTCCCTGTCCTTTTCACATTCACACAGGTGTACACAAACATCAAGTCCCAAGTCATGTGAGCAGGACATTGTAATAGCAGTACCTCATCACAACTTCTTTTTCAGAGCTTGCTCTTGTATTCCACTTACTCCCCCTCTTCTTCTTCACAATCTACTTCTCACTTCTTCCCAGCAGAAGCAATATTTGTATGCACTCTAATCTAAACTGGCAGCTTTTTTTTGCTTCCCCATTTTTTTAATGCTCTTAAACGACTGTTCAATTCTGCATAAAATGTTCTTACCATTCCAGGTGATTTTCAACAAAGGCAGACATGGGGCTGATCTGTACAGTGTAAGTGTCATTGGCTGAGTACTCAAACAGCCCATAATAGGGATTGAAGAGCTCCTGAGACAGAAGGAAGAAGAATTCTCGGGAGGGGCCACTGTAGTCCAACCTGGAAAGGAAAAGGTAGGAAAGATAAAATGAGGCTCCTTACCCATTTGAGTGAATTTTCTGGGTTTGTCTACATTGTCTTAGCACAGCAGCCTGTGCAGTCAAGTGTTTCAAACATGGTGTGTCCCTCCTCTCAAAACTTGATTCTCAGTCCTGAACGAGTTGTGATGCTGAAACTTGGCCAATATCCACGTGGGTCTGAGAGGAATCATAGCTGAGACATGGCCCTTAAGTAGTTCATTTTCCTTGGTTCCAAAGGTTTAACAAACCAGCTTACCCTCAGCTGGGAGGCTAGCAGAGGGGGTCTGAACTGCCTCTGAACACTTGGGTTCACAGACCAAACAGCCTGGACTGAAGCAGAAATTGCTCCTACACTCCTACACTGAGATCTAATGATATCCAGCCCCAAGGATGCTTTCTTAGCTCCAGGTATAACCTAAGGTGTATGCTGAACAAGACCAAGTCCCAACAAAACTGTGTCTCAAGATAGAATGATGATTCCTCAGTTGTTCCATCCAAGCTCTTCTACTTTTCTGATATTTTCATGTGATACACCTTAAGGTGTGCTTTGCTGTTGCATGAATTTGCTCTGTAGAGTCACCTTTTTTCTTTTTTAAACTCAACTTTTAGATCAAGCTGTTTCCAATTACCTCAGCTTGAAAAAAAAATAACCAAACACGACAAAATTTCATGAATGCATTAAATCCAACAGTGATGTATTTATTAAAAATCAGATCATTCTCTAAAAATGGTAGGTAGGTTTTTCAGTCTAAAATAATGTAGCAATATGAAGAAATGATTTGTAGCCGTATGTCACGTGTGCCAAAAGATTTTCCAAGGTGGACACTGTTCCTTCTACTTAAGAAATGCAAAGTAATGGAAAGCTCTGCAGCTGGATCAGAATGCTCTGTACTATGTTGGAAGTTATGGAAGCATAGGTGCAAGAAGTTGAATGATTGATTTGTGCAACTAGAAAGATGATAAAGGTCATTTTCAATGTCCTTATAGCTTTGAAACACGTGGGAAGTGCCCATACAGTATCATTCCCTTCTTTTCAATAGGGAATTGGTATCTTGGATATCCTCCAGCAAAATGTATATTAGCATTAAGCAGCAGAAACCCTGAAGGAATGTATCTTCAGATGTAAATGAATCAGTGAAAAATGAATGAATTTGCAAATCAAATTGGTTTGTAATTTCTCCTGAGGACACCATGCCACACACAGTAAAAGCTGGTAGAGATGCAGGGTAAACATGGCTTTGGCCAGTGTTAGCACACTAGAACACTGCTCCAAAAACACAGACTGGGCTGTGCTACACCTTTATGCTTTACTTGCAAGCCAGAGGCAAAAACAGCTGTGAAAGATGACCTCTGTAACATAATACTGAATCCATGGAGTATAAAAAACAAGGGTGAAAAAACCCCTGGTACAGAGGTCACCAAGCGATTCTCTTTGAGATTGGTGACTTCTGTCTTCCACTGGACTTAACATGTCCCTAGACAAGCCTGGCTTGGCACAAGCCCTTCACCTGACCTGCTACCTCAGAGCTGAGAGTGTCAACAGTTGCTGGATCCTTACTCTTCTGGTGCTTTTGGAACTGAAATCCTATCCATGTGGTTTTTGGAATACAAGAAACTTTACATGCAAAGCTACTGAAATACAATTTCATGCCTTTGTTATATGGAACACTGGAAACATGCACAATGGTCTTTCCATTATAAAAGCATGTCAATTAAGCCTCAAGTACAATACAGCTCTTGAGGTGATCCAGGGTGGCTCTGACAGGTCCTGTTTACATTTGGAAACAAAAGCTGGCTTTAATCACACAAGAATGGCTTTGTAAGACTGGCAGAAAGTTTCCTGAGAAAAGGCCTTCTCAAGAGACTTCTATTGCTTTCACCTTCCAACTGGGTGAATTAAACTGTAAGGACTAAATAGCATTCATGTTTCTCACTTCAGCCAGAAACAAGAAATCCACATCTGGATAACAAATGATCATTAGATGGCATGCAAAGCAAAAATTTTTGAAGCAAAACCAGATCCATTGTGAAGAGTTAGAGTAACAAAGCGGATAAAGGTCTGGTCTCTAATTATAGTCCTGAGACTGATTCAGTGTGTAAACATTGGGCTGTAGTTGAGTTTTTCCTTCCAGCCAGTCAAAATACCTATGGCAACAAGATAACATTAGATTTAACTACTTAAATTGTCACTTTGAGCCATCTAGATGGAAGGTGTTCTAGGAAAACGAAGCATTATTGTTATTGTTACTTTTAACAAATGTTTCAGTTAGGATGAATCACTTCCTCAGGGGCAAAACAAAACCAAAGAAACATGACATAACAAGAGAGGCTCGCCCTTAGTCAACTCGGTGTTTTGCAACGTAACAGCTACTTCAAAACTGAGAGCATTTTGTGGTTCCCTACCCTTCCTCGCCAACAAACGTGACGTAGAGTTTGTTCCGCTGGAGCTCCTTGCGTGAATAGGCCATTACCTGGTTGAAGGTGCCTTCCAGCAAGTGGTCACGCCGTATAATTAACCTGCAGAGGGAGGCACAAAGAAAGACCTAATGACTGAGTCTTGTGTGAGCTTGTGGAGGTAAACAAGAGAGACATTTGTTCTCAGAGAACGTAATAAAATTGCATCTGCTGGTGCACACGCTGTGTGAGCGTTACGGGTATTCAGGGGTTTCANAATTTATATGGTAGAGGGGGCTTTGAGTTTCCTGTGTAAATGAGGTCACAGCTTTCTGGAATTGGCTACAAACACTTCCTGGATTTAATCCAGTGAATGCCCATGGAAATACTGCTGCTGTAGCAGGGGAGGCAAAGGGAGTATTAGCCTCTGTTTATACATCACATCTCTCACTCTCCTACCAGCCTCTAAAACAACTTAATGAATAATACTTTTAAACATCATCTGTGCAAGAAATCCTTCCTCTTCATACCTTCTACCTTTTAAGGCAGACCTTCTAAAATATATTTCATATCTGCCTTGGACCCACTTAGCAGTTCACCAAAAAGGGTAGGACAGGTAGGACTCCTCGGCTCTGTAAGATTATTTTGATGATGACGTTTGCATGGAATAAATTTCTTGGCTTCATGCTTTTTTTTCCACAACAGATGTCATTTGGTAGGAAGCCAACCTGATGCATAAATTCAACCAGATGCCCAGGAAATACCTTAGAAATACATAGTCCTTTGGCAAAGTTGGATAACCAGACTGAGCACAAGTAGGTACGGATTCAAAAGCCAACTAACAAGACATCTGGAAAGCAAACTCCACCATCACATTACAGAGATCCCCAAAA
>WEIV01020255.1:797641-941177 GCA_013390005.1 Calyptomena viridis
TTAGGCAGTGCTACTACAGCATAACAAAACCATCTGGGTAATGCAACATTTTCCATGTAAGACCAAGATAATAAAATAAGCCCTTATCTGTGCTGAGGAAAAGTACCTAGGACATAAAGACCCAGCTGCTTGGGCTCAATAAAAACTGAAGCCTTATCTACATTACCCAGACAACAGTTACTGCACTGTACAATGAGGTTTCATGCATATGTGGGCAGCACTGCTGTAAAACTAGCAATTTCAGGAGCAGTCAGATTATTCTACTGAGAAAGACAAGGGGTTTTTCTTCCCTTTTTTTAATTAAAAAAAAAAAAAAGAAACAAGATTTTTTTTTTCCAATAAAAGGAAACATTTTGACCTGATTCTTTTTTATCTGTTACTTCATGGTAACAGCTGACTGAACTGGCTGGGGATGGCATTTACTGCATTGATGAAGGCTGCCTTCCAGGAAGTACAAATTGACAGATATACCCTGTCTGAATTATTCTGGATGGTTATCAGTATGACCTGATTTAACAAAATCTTTTCAATTATGCTGAGAAAGAGCCAAATAGCTTCTCTGGTACTGTAAGCAATGACATTATGCTATGGATCAAATTGATTACCTCAGCAGAATTACTAAATCTGCATCACAGGACAACTTTTCAAGCCCATGTGTACCCTCTGTCCGAATGTAATGGATCTTCTCCCTGAAACATAAGTGATACTATTGAGAAGAGAAGAAAAAAAGAAAACATGACATTACCACAGCATGAACTACACATAGACTTATTTCTTGGTATTTTGCCAGCTCCTGTTCATCTCCATATAAAAATGGTGAACAATTTATATATCTGATTAATTTCCTGATCTAACAAAAAATTGCAAAAAAAAATCTATTCATATTACTATGATCCAAAAGTAAGAGATTTTATTCTATATTTTAGAAAACAGAATGATTCTTAGTCCTCCAAGTTCATGTGAATAACTCAGGTCACTGACAGCTGATTTTTGTTTAAATCTACAACCAACATGCCACCTTTTGTTAACAGAATTTCCAATAATACCACTTCCTTTCCTTTCTCAGTTCTATCTGGCCAATAACACTCTAACATACACATATATACATATACAGTGTCCAAATATATTTATTCATGTATCAAGTCAAAATATTCTACCTCAAGTCAAGGATGTGTTTAGTACCTTGCTGGCTGGAGCTGCAATGTTTATTTGTTGCAGAATCAAGTTCTGTAAAAGATGGACATTTGCTTCCTAGGAGTTTGCTTAATACCTGCACTATGAGCATTAGACAGTAGCTTGGAAGGAATAATCAGCAATGACCTGGAGGCAAAGGGCTCAATATCCTGTTACAAATCTCATTACACACTGGCTAAGCTGTCTAGTCCCTATCACAAGTCAATTTTGTTCTCTGCTCAAAAGGAGATAAAAACATCATCTGTTCTCTGGGAAATAAGAATTCAAATTACAGCTGAGGAAAAAACAGTAGTCTGGAATAATCTGATGATGAAGATAAAAAATTCTCAGTTACAGAAAATGTACATCTTGAATACTGAGAGCATTTTTCATTCTGTCTCTCTCATTTTATTTGAATGTATTCATTCCCCCAGGAAGGAAGTCTAATCCTTACACCCAAAGAACTCTTTGTCTGGCCCTCAGAGGTAAATGATGAGTCAGGAGGATCCCAGCAGAAACTGCACTGCAGGGACTTAAAGGTCCTTCCCTTGCTGCTCCTTCCCTCCTTCAGCAGTTCTGCAGCTGTGCTTCCTGCTGCACAGTACAAACTAAACCCTTGGCCATACTGGCACTGCTGAGACTGATTAACACCAGCTTAAGTTCTTGGCCAAACCAATTATTCAGTCTTTAGAATTCGACTGAGTACTGGCAATTTGTTCTGCTTTTTTCTTTTTTAAAAAAAAATCTAATAGGAAAGGAATGGGCATGAGAAAAAGAAAGGTACAATTTAACTACTTTGGAAAGGACTACCATGAAGTCAAGTGAGCAAGATTAAAGATAGGAGTATATTCCACTTCATAATGCTCATGTTTCATTATAAAATCTAGGGTGACTATGTTCATGGCATGGGTGTAAATCCAATCATCAAGTAAAATCTGGGTTCTGCTGGAGTTACTAGGGTTTTGCTGATGATTTCCATCCAAACACAATTATAACTCTATCTTCTGAAAAGCAAGAGTTTCTGCTACTCAGTAATAGTTAGAATAAAAGTCAGATATGTCATATTGGCCCACAGTTATTTTGGTTCTTCTTGCTTTTCAGATATCTGTGGAAAATAACTACAGTGACTACATGGATCCTGGTGGTCCACACCTACTCTTTAATGGTGACAGTTCCATTAGCCCAAGTTTGTCTTTTGTACCACAGCTACAAGAATTTGGTTTTGCAAATGTGGTTTTCCCCACTACAAGAAATATTTCCAGGAACTTGGTTTCAGCAGTCTGGGAAAAAAGCAGTACCTGAGTGCATGGTTTCTGGCCAAGCTGGGCTGACGCTCCTGCAGCATCTCGAAAATGTTGGGTTGGCGTAAAAATGCAACAATCTTGTCATTGTAAGCTGGAAAAGGAAAAAACAAACCCCAGGCTTTACTGAGCTCATGTCAGCAGGGCTCTGCAATGCCAGTGAGGCACAGGGCAACACGAAGCAGTGCATGTAGCTGATGAGAGGTTCTAAAAAGCACTTCTGTGGGCGCTGCTTTGAGAAGAGAAGAGAAGCTTGGCTTACCCAGAGGTAACGTCTCATGGTGGTGCTGGTTTCGAATTGCTGTTACAAGACTATTGCCTGGTCTGGCCAGCAGAGTAACTCCTCTGTTTCGAGAGACTTCAGAGGCCTACAACACCAGAGGGAAGGAAAAGAGTGACCAAAACTATCCATCAGTGGCACATCAGTCAGTTAAAAGGTTTCTCATCTTCTGTGACCCACAGAATGGTCCACGATGCTGACTGATTGAAGGATGAAAATTACAGCTTTATACATCACTCAATTTAAAAGTGCCAAGTAATTCTGTGCTTTCACATGGAGGTACACCACTATTCACACCTATCACACCTCTCTGATGCTGCAGTGAACGCACCAGAATCCAGAAGTAAATGCCAGCTAATGAAGGTATTGCAGTGATGGAGTTCTCTGGTTCAATGAAAATAAAATCTCTCTGATATCATACAGTCCCTTGTTCTAGCATAATTGCATTTACTTTAAGGTTTTTACAGCAATGTTAATTTGAAAAGAGAAAAAACACGAAGAACTGCAACATGTTCACATGGCATTGTTGAAGGGAAATTTAATACTGGAAATAACATCAGGAAGGCATATCTGTGTAGATCACAGGACAGAAAAAGGCTGCATTATCCCAAAAGCATGTTGTCTAACTTGCATAACCAGAAATAGAATTTGAATTGTGTACACTGAAAAAAGAACATAATCTGAAGAGCTGATAAAAGAAGTAGTAAGG
Organism: Calyptomena viridis; assembly: GCA_013390005.1. NCBI lineage: Eukaryota > Metazoa > Chordata > Aves > Passeriformes > Eurylaimidae > Calyptomena > Calyptomena viridis. The sequence continues at coordinate 801,105 of WEIV01020255.1, forward strand.
AGGAAATTTACTACTGCCCTTCAACTGAGGAACTTAAACTCACTGTTCTAAACACACTGTCTAGAGAAGAGATCATGTCAGTAAGGTACAGACATTAAAAGGTGGGAAAACATTTAGGTATGATAATATTAAAAGCCAAACAATGAGGTCTGCCAATCTTCAGTAAGGCATTACTTGCTGGGGACTTGTGGAAGCTGTGGAGAACCTACCTGGCTCTTGTCTTCCTCCAGAATACAGCCAACATAGAATGGTCTGGATAGGAAGGGACTTTAAAGACCATCTAGTTCCAACCCCTTTAGCATGGGCAGGGACACCTTTCACTAGACCAGGCTCCCTTCCAACCTGGTCTTAAATACCTGCAGGGATGGAACATCCAAAACTTCTCTGGGCAATTTCTTCCACTGTCTCACCACCCTTACAGCAAAAAATTTTTGCCTAATATCTGATCAGTTTAAGGACATTGCCCCTTGTCCTCACACCACAGAGAACAGCCTGTATTAGGACAAGATGCATCAGGAATTCCAACTGCCATTCCACTGGACTCATAGCTGCTCCTTTCTCACTGCACAAATTGTAGTACTTGGCAACCACTTCAGGAAGAAATTGCCCCTACTCCAATATTTAAATGCTCAGCTCTGCATCCAAGCAAATGGTGCCAACCCATTTTCAGTGGTACAGCCAAATGCCAGGTCTTTCCAACTGCACATAAATGAAACCTGAGAAGCTAAATGTGACTGCCAAGTTGCCTTTTGGAGCCATAAAGCATAAAATGTTTATATGTAACAAGATACCAGTCAATGCACTTGATAGGTGTCAATACACAGGTTAAACAATGAAAAATCTTAATGATTCTAATTAAGCATACTGTAATTTAAAACACAAAGCTGCTGTGGAAGTGCATGGTGAATGTTTTGGTCCATCATTCAGTTATGACTTCACTTGTGCCCATTTTCTGCCTTTGTCTCCTTCTCACACCCCCACAGACCAAGCAGCACTGCAAGTTTAGGTGAGGCTTAGGCAGCTTTCCCCCTGTGACCCAGGCACTGCTCCTGACAAGCACTATGTGGCTTTTATGTTGTTGCTACACATAGATTTACTGAGCAGAACACAGAAAGGGGGAAGGGAAAAATATCAGAGGAGTTAAACATGTCTCCCATAAAAATTAGCACCACTTGTTATTTGCTCATCAGTTGGGAACTGTATGGAACTTCTGTCCAGCCTGGGCCTAGATCCTCCCCTTGCTCATGTCACCCGATTTTTTTTTTAGTTTTGGCTAGCTTTCCAGTGCCTGGACATATTTTTCCTAAAGCAACAATATGAAAGGAAATGTGTCTAGTGCCTGTGAAAAGAAACCTTCACTCCTGTCTTCCCTCCCCAGTTCTAGTTTAACAGCTAAAGTCATCTAGGGTGTAAGAATCCAGTTCTGTGCACATCTCAATATAATAAACTGCACACTCTGTGCTGCTGTACTTCTCTTCATCACCATCTTTACATATTGCTAATGCTGTGTTTGGTCTTTACACATTTACACCTCTTCACAATTTTTCTCTGGCAACACAACAGGAAAATTCCCAGCCATCTAATTAACTTCCATTTTGCTATCGCTTCTCTTTCCAATCTTTTAGCTAATAGAGTACAATTGATTGCTCCAATTCAGTGTTCAATCACAATTGCCTTGTCTACTTTGACTTTCTAATTGAATCATTTAATTTCAATTAGCACGTTATTCTCTAATTAAAAAAAAAAATAGAGTGACCCTTCTAACGATTTAGTGACCCAATTCATCCAGTGCAGACTAATCTCACAGATTTATGTCAGGGTTTAACAGCTTTGAAACTGATACTGGGATGTTGCAACCAGAGTGGAGAGTCCAAACTATTACAGGAGTGTTTCAAGATATAATACTCTTTCCTGGGTTTAAATCACTGATGGATTTGAGAGGCCCTTGCCTGTTTAAAACCTGCTACTTGCTTGTTGTGGTTTGGTTCAGTCAGATTTATGTACTGTTATACTCCAGTACCTCCTCTGCTTTTTTTGGTAACCAGCATCTCTTGCCTCTCCATTGTGGATGCCTACTTTCTTCTTTCTGTCTTTAAAATCTCTACCCTGCAATCATGTATGTTGATTTTCACTGCAGATGGAAAGTCCCTCAGAGGGAATGGAAAGCACTTGTACCCTGTTGTGTTTATGGCAGTGGCAGAAGGACAGGAATCATTTAATGACCTATCTTCTTTCAGTTACTGATGGCCACTACAGCTACCTCAACTTTTCTTCCAAAAATCAAGTAAACAAGAGTAGCATCAACCACCCTTTTCCTGTAAAAGATTTATACCCTTAAAGAAGTGCTTACCAAAGAATCTGTAGCATAGGTGACAAATTTATATATAACGTCACTTAATGTCTGTGATCTACACAGATTACAGACATTAATTACACATCTGCATTACACAGATTACAAACACAAGTTTTTGCAGAGGTCCTTTATTTCATTACCCTGGCTCTTTTTTATACCCTCTCTGGCACCCACAAGCTTCACTATTCTGCTCTCCTCCAGGTTTGTTTGACATCTGTACATAATGTTCAAAACTGGTGCTTGTCTTTCATGGTCTTTCCTACAGTCCTGGTGACAGATTCCAGAGGCCAAACCATCTGCTCAGCAAAGAAACCAGCAGGCCTACAGACAGCTGACACATGGCCAGGACAAAGCCCCAGGTGTGACTCTCAGACACGATTTATAGGACAAAAGAACATCTAAATACACTTGGAGGGAATGGTGTGGAACATGAGGCTCTTAATGAATGGGATGAGTTCTAAAGGGTTGAATTTTTCCCTTGTAAGTGGTGGGCTTTTAGGCATCAATCCAAAGCCCTTGGAAATCAACAGGAGTCCTTCCAGAGGGGCAGCAGATGCTTCCAAAGGGGAAGTTACTGACTAAAGCAAAGGTGCAGCAGCACTGTGGAACCTGGGCCACTGAGACTGAGGTGACAGTGCCAGCACTGATGGCTCCTGGGACACAAGGCCATGCTTCATTGGCTGGTTGTGCCAAACCAGTGGCCTCAATGAACAGTTTATAATCATTACTCATAAGTAGTAAATATGTTTGACTCCCCTCCCTGTATTTGGTATTTTGGGTTTACTGCAAATTGTTCCTTGCCAGCGCTCGCAGGACTAAGTGTATTTTTTGGGCTGGGTCATCTGAGTTGCTCAGTGGTGCTTCTGTCCCTGACATGGTGAATTTGTAAGCAAGCCCCAGGCAAGCATGGGCCCAAATATGAATCATTCTGCAGGTGGCTACCACAGACATGCCAATAATTGAACCACAATAGCAACACTAAACTGCAGGCTGTTGGCAAGGGGAAGTCACTAAGGTGGTGGGAAGATGTGATTGAAACAGTTCCATTGATACACTTCTATCTTCAGAAAATATGTTTCCATAATCATCCAAGATGGAGAAAACATGCCCAAGCTGCTCATGCCTGGTCTGCCTGGTCCTGAAGAACTGACCTTGCACCCTAGAGCAAGGTCAATAAAGCTCCTGATGTCAACCCCAGCTGGCAGTGGGAGGTGTTCAGACTGGTCCTGCTGCAATAAATTAATTTCACAAGCATTCCTTTGGGTATTTTTCTGGAAGAGGAAGACCCTTTCACCATAATTCGTCTCTATTCCTATTCAGCACCAATTTCTACAAATCTTCAACTTGCTGTATGAAGAATCTGATTGCTACACTTTTTCCTCCTCAAACCCACAATACAAACACAGTATTTATGCTTCCTCCAATCCTCTCTATGGCCCCCAGAGATAAAAGTCATCCCCATGAAACATAGGAAAGATGCTTAGTGTGACTGAAAGCCAGGGAAGCAAACCTCAACATACATTAATTACTACACCACTGCTAGGGAGTGAATGATTTCAGAGCACAGTGTCCCAGTGGGGACTGAAGAAACATATGAGGCTGCTGAAGTATGAGGCTGCAAAAATCATGAGTGACTTAAATTTAGTAAAGCAAGACCAGGATGTCAAATATCGATTCTTATTTTAAAATCTATTTTGTCATCATTTCACTGCAGTTAAGTTTTACTTCCTTATTATTTTATTCTGGAAGCCATCAAAGTATAAACCCTCCTTACCAGCAAGCTCTGAAAAAACATCACTGTGTGTCTTTACAAGATAAAAACGCACAAGACAGTCTGTTTCAATGGTTTTCAAATACAAAAAGTTGCTTTTAATTCTACAGAACTGCTGTCCAAAGCTCCTGAACTGATCCTGGCACAGTTACCTCTCCAGCACTGTAGCTACGAAGTCTCTGAAGGTGTTGCCTGTGAGTCAGGTGATTAGGGAGGCGCCCATTCTGCAGTGGGATCCTGGGATCTATGAAGGTGGTAGCACGGCTATTGTGGTCCACGAAGAAAGACTGGAACACAAAGAAATGATGGGTTTTTATAAGAGGATGGCCAGTGTTTTGGTGGTGGTGTGGAAACTCCACGTGGAAACCACTGGCAATTTTCTGTCCAGAAATACCTTGGTTAAGTACATTCCATGGAAGATATCTGCAACCAACAGGAGTGTCTTACTCAAAGCTAGAACAGCTCTTGGAAAATACCTGAAGCTATATGTAGCTCAAAATCATGTGAGTGGCCATGATGTAAACAAGACAGAGGAGAATACTACTGGCTTTAGCCTATTTGGTGGTTCCATAAGTGACTCAGCAAAGCATCTTTGGACATAGAGTCAAATTTTGCAGGCACAACAGATCTGCTCTGGCACAAACTTTTTTGTCAGTCCAATGCTGCCTTGGCTATGGTGTGATATTCCAGAGAAAGCCAGAAATGCTTTGAAACGTTTGTTCTTGAAGCTTTTTTTCCTGCTTCTAAAATAACTCTGCTTACTGCTTGTGTTGTTTAAACCAAACTTTCCCCAATTTTGAGTCAAGAAGGAAGGAACCTTTAACAATCACGTAGCCTGATGTGCTGCATTAAACAAGTGATAGGTTTTGTCAGCACTCTTACCTTGCCTTGCTGGTCAGTTTTTATCTCCCAGCCACGAGGAAGCTCCAGTCTGGTATCAGCAAACATGTTGATAAAATTGACCAGGTCTCTGTTGTGCTGGTACCGCTCAAAATTACGAGCATCTCTCCGAATCTTCAGAATCATGTGCTTCAAGCAGGTACTGTTAGTGAAGACTCGATAGGCACTCTGTGAGATGGAAAAGTGGTGAGCAAAAACAGGTCTGAGGTCAAAACAACACATGCCCAAAGAACTGAAACAATTCTTGTTAGAATCAAGAAAGATTCCCACCTCGTTTTAATTTGAATGACTACTGTATGTGAACACCTAGAATTAAGAAATACAGTCTGGAAAGTGAAATATCCCATGGTTAGCTCGTGCATGAACTGTCTCTCTGGTGCACTTCAAAAAGATGGTCAGCTGAAACACCACACACTCAAGATGCATGTAGTTGTGTCCATTTCATTGCTTTTACTGGTCAGCAGAAACACTGTTTGTATGTCTGGGTGGTGCCAGAGAGATGCAAAGACAGCTGTGAATGTGTATTTATGCTACAACTGAAATCAAAATCCATGTGATGGGATTCATGAACTTAAGAGGACTGCAGTGCAGATGTCTATTACATCTAAGTTTGCTACTTTATTTATGGTCAATATATAGCCACAGGACAGGAACAGACACTTTGAATTGTCTATTTCTGGAAGATGTGAATTGTTTCCTGGAACTGAATATTTGTTTCTGCAATGACTACAAAGCATGTCAGATGGAGACATTCCCATGAGGGGGATGAATGCCACCCCTCAGGCAGCAATTTGTATCCCACAAAGGGCATTAAATACACCTCATGGAGGAATGTGCCCTGATGCAGCTCAAGTGAGTTAGTGCTGGGCTCACTGCAGAATAGGGGCCCAAGTGAACTGTATTTGTTGCCACAGTGTATTCAATGATAGAACACCACAAAATAAAGCTTGTGGTGACAGTACACAGGCACATCCACTCTCAGGATCTTTCACTTCAGGGAAAAAGCTCCTCAAGATAGAGTAGAAAACTTCACAAAAATCCACAACCTTCCTGAGCCTTTCACTAGAGAGAAAATGAGTGCCTTGGTTTGCTGGTCAGCCCAAAGGACTGAATTACTCATTAGAGTAATGAAGGATCACTGGAGGACTCACGACTCCAGTGAAGTGAGCTGCAGTGTGCAGACCTGGAATCTGTCCAGAGAATCTGACCCAACAGCTTTGAATTCTCAATTTCTTCATACTTTTAATGCATTTTAACCACTATAGTGCAATAAAACATTTACAAGTATTATCTTTATTATGTAAGGATTTATTGTGGTGGCACCGCTGACAACACTCCCTGTAGCACAGGGTCCCTAATTATGGCAAGGGTTGGTAAATGTTACAAAATCACAGAGATATGATCTCTGCCCTGAAGATATGACCTGCTTATAACCCAGGAAAGCTTCATGATCATCAATTGTTAAGATCCCAAAGTACTTCATAACAAAAGTTGTACCCTGATCTAATGTATGACCAATGACTGTCTTGAGTATCTCTAAGCTGCACTAGAGAAACAAAGAGTGTAATGTAGTTTTATCTCTCCATGGAAATAAAACATCTGAAAAATGACTGCCTTTCCCTTTTAATTCTAACTGCTGGATAATATTTTCCAATCCTAACTTCACTGGCATAATTAATAGCTTGAAATTTTAATAGGGGCTTATGGTTAAAATATTACACTCAGGTTAAGCCAAAAGTTACATGGGCCATTATTTCTGTACAAGTGGAATCTGTATGACCATTTGACAGATGTTTCAATAGATTATTCTAGTTATAAGCTCATACTGAAGGCTTCTTTTGGCTCTTTTTTTAATTGCAGTGAGAAATAAAATTGTGATTTAGTTTCTTGTGAGCTGTTCCTTAAACAACTACGGAATCAGTCGCTCATTTTTCAAACAACTAAGCCAACTGAAAATTCTATTGCTGCCAGCTATAAATCATCATGTATGACCCTGTCAGTGGAAGAAGTTATCTGCACTCCATAACCTACTTCAGGTAATGTCAGATGAGGCAATACATCCCTTCCTCAGCAGGGTTTCACAGGCAATAATCTCTGGCAGATGCTTGGAGATGGACAGCTGGCTTCATCCATGAACTGCCACAGCCAAAACCCAGTGTCTGTAGTTAGCTAAAAAACCTATGCTGAGACAACTCTTGAAGTGTTTTCCTTTCAAAAAGAAAGGTCATTTCTATCCAGAAATGGATGACTTTTCAAATATTCAGAAGTCATGTGTAGATGCCTAGTTGAACTACATTCAAGATATGGCAAACTAGGTCTGCATCTTCTGGTGGGAATTTCCTATCTGCTTCCTCCTGATATTACATTTTTTCCTTTCCACACCAGGTTTCCAAGAAAATGTGTCGTTTTAGTGAATTAATAAAAAAAGAAAAGTTGTTTGAATTTTGAAAAATTGTTTTTAAGTGTGTATTTTCCAGAATAACTACACTGACTCAAGTCAGACTCAGTATTTCTTCCACTCCATTATGCATGCTCACTTCATGGTAAAGCTAGTTGCATAAGTTAATTTTTTCCTCTATTTCCCTGAGACTTGGTGGTATCTGAGTAAGGTATCTCAGGAACATGGTTCAAAAGGCAACAACCTCACTCCCTGAAGCAAGAGACAACAGATTCAACCAAGCTGAAACCAAGCATTCTTGCTTATTCTGAGAGGGTAACATTAATGAGCTTCTCTGCACCATGGAATTCCTTGTGTGAGGCAGAATCCCAGCAAGAATCTCCTTGAGATTGTGCCTGTAGTGTCCCCAGCCTGGTTTGGTGCTCAGAGAAGACAGCTGAGCCCTGAATACACAACTCAAACTCCCCAAAGGCCTGGGGCACAGCATGTGGACTCAGAAATCAGCAGTGAGACAGAGCAAGGCATAATTACTCACATAGTTTGCATGCAGCACAGTGAAGAACTCGGGGTTGGTGATGAACTTCACAGCTGGAGACTGCAGCAGCAAGGTGATTTTTTGTGAATTCACTGGAGAAAGGGAACCTTCCCTCCTAACCTCTGGACAAAAAAAAACCAAACAAGCCACAAAATCTTATCAATGGAGTGGCAAGTACAGCCTATTATTTAACCTTTAGAGAACAGCTGCAAAAGTGCTGGTATGGAGAAAGTCCCCACCTGCCCAAAGCATCCACCTCCTTGGCATTGCCAAGACAAGCCTGCTGCCAAACTGACAGATGTGGAGCACTGTTCAGCACAGCAGTGCAGGGGCTTTCTGAACTGTAAGTAATCAAACTCTGTGTCATGTCTAGTGCTGTCTCTAAATATAATGCTATCTCTAAATATAATGTTTTTACCAGCAGTTTTTACCAGCTGATGGTTTGGTTCAGTAGTGTCACACAGGTCAGACTGGTTCCAGAGAGATCTGATGTCCCAATCCAGCATCTCTTTACTTTATTTGCATTATTTTTGGCAAGTCCATGGTTCTGGGGACTTGCATGATAAAGAAAACAAAACAAGACACAATAGGATTATTTTTAATCTGTGTCAATTAATGAAACACAGGATCAGAACTGAGCATTTGAGAATGCAGCTCTGTAGAGGCAGAAACTCCTGATCTTCTACAGCCACCAGAAAAATGCTTCCTGCCATGGAATTATGGCTTGGGTGCTCTGGCATTTTTGAATAAAGCCAAATTGTATTTGCAGTCCAAAGATACTGGATGCAGACATCATCCACAGAATAAATATAGATTTCTATTTTTTTTCTTATCAATTATAACTTTTTTTTTTCCTGCTGAGCACCTCATATATTTTATCCACTTAAAACTGCAGACTAGATCCATTGCTGGAGTTAAATTGACTTATACTGACTTAGAATCTGGATTAATGTGTTTAAAATGTATTCCTTCTGACATTTTTCATTTAAATTAAAAGACAAATAGCAAATATATGATACTTCAGCTTTTATTTTCTTCAGTGTGTTTACATCATCCTTGACCTTTTAATTTTTGATATTTTATACAACATTGATATTTTCTCCTAAAAGCAAAGTAATTACCTATAGCAAAAACCATTTCCTACTAATTTATGATAACATTTATCATACCCATTGGTTTTTTGGGTTCAAAACAAAAAGAAGAGTGAATGTTACATAATAAACTGAACTAAAGACTGGTAGCAACTCTATTAAATTTTTTATGTTATGTTACTTATGTCACTATTTTATTATGTTGGCTATGACACTAAATGATTATAAATATTACAAGTAATGGCTATATTACTTATAAATACTACAAATACAATGTGTACCTCATTTCCACTTCAGCTTCTAACAGAGAGAACTGGGATCTCCTTATAAAATCCAGTGTAGGTAAAAATAGCCCATAAATTGAAATACGAAAGATTGCAAGAAAGCTTTGAGTATCAAATGTTAAACATCCTTGGCCAAAATTTATTTTCAAGCTAAAAACACTTAATGGGTCAAGAAAACAAACAAAATTGAATATTCTTCTAAACTTGTGAAAAAAAGTTTATTATTTCTCTATGTAGTTTTTCCTACTGAACATGGAAAACTAAGAAAATTCAAGCATATCTTGTGTTGGTTCTTTTACTTTGCCAACACTATTTACAGAGAGGTGGCAAAAGGGTAGCAAGAAGTTGGATTTACTTGTGGCACACAACACAGAACACAAAGTTAGGTAGAGGCAAGAATAACCCAAAGGAAGAGAACTGATTAATCATTTTGGTGATGCAAGTTCTCAAACAAAGCAGTTATTTTTGCATGGCCTCAAGTTGCACAGTGGGCACTAGTCTGATTACTGGTGTTTTTCACCTGAAACAAACACTTAGGCTACAGTTCCCCAAATGTTATAAGAAAACATGAGTCTGACTACCACCAAAAAGAGTATAAAAGAGCCCTGCCTTCCCCTCCTGCCTCTACACATTCACCAACAAAACAAAGTAGTGACACTCATTCTTGTCTGGTCACCCAACGAGCCAGATGAAAGAACTATTCTGGCTATAAATGACAAGGACAAGAAACCAGGTTATTTTTCAGGCAGGTAATTTCTCTGCTTTGGTAAGGAGCCCTGTCACATAAATTAGTGATGAGCAAAAAGACAGCTGTGCCTCCTTCAGTGACAGCCCACACTTAGATCAGCTCATGGCCATCACAAAATTGCAGCTTTAAAAACCACAAGTATTTCATTCTTGATGCCAGGGGCCACTGCAGGTGCAATCACACAGGCTGGTGTGGCAGTGCAGAAGCCAGGCCTAGAGAGAAGAAACTGCAGTGCCTCCAGCTAAAAATCACACTGAGGCAAAAATAAGACAGCACCATATTTGCAACTACTAGGTGAATAAAAACCAGATGCCTTTTCCACTTCAATTTAAAATAGGCCTTCAGTAAGATAAAAATGCTTTGTCTGTTCTAGCAGTAGTTAAAAAGGAACTGAGGACCTTTGTATCTAGCTTTGTACCTGTAGCTTCAAGTCCTTTTTTTTCCAATTAATTTTTGCAACCTGGTATAATAAAGTTGCAGTCTCCAGTTCTCCAGACTTTTCAGTCTCTGCAGATTTCCCCAGAACTGAATGGCACGAAACACACTCCCCCCTCAAAGGGTTTTCTTCCCTCCTACCTGAAGTGGGTTGGGAAGGCTCTGCCTCCGAGTCACTCCCTCCTCCAGTGGGAACTCTCTCCCCCCTGTTGTTCCCCACAGCATCATCCTCAGTGCGCTCGGTCGCGATGGTTCGCTGGATGTTCTGGTACCTGGAACACCCACAGAAAGGAACAGCACACCTGAGTTAACAGCAGGGCTTTGTGCTGCTTCCTGCCTTAACAATCAGCAGTTTCTGAGTGACTCCAACACTTGTACCTGCAGCTGGAGCAGCTGCTCACACCCAACCACTGCTCTGCAAACACGGCACTTGGCAGTGAGTAACAAACAGCCACAGAGGGTGCAAACTCAGGAGCACTCCAAGGTTGAATTCAGACAGATGTTTAGGCTACAGGTTGCTACTACTAGGCTTCCCTTTAAAACATCTGGGCACCTGGAACATGAAACAACAGGTGGACCATGGTTGCTCCTCTCATTTAGTTTTTTGGAAGCATAACCAGTGAAGTAAGGATCAATCCTGTGATGCACTGAGTACCCTTCAGGCTTTATTATTAAATTACTGCATGCACACGCTCACCCCTGCAAAGGTAAAGGCTATCAAGAGTGTTCATATTACAATGCTTCATGGCCACTCCCATTTTGGTAGGCAGTATGGAATGGAAACTAGCAGGTGTTGTGACCTCAAAGAGCTACAATCTAATTGATACGACAGCCACAAAGAAGTAGAATAGGTTGTAACACGTGAGTTAAATGAACAGTGTTCATTTAAAAGTGTTGTGTCTGTTTTTGGAAATCAGTGGGATTGGGCACTTAGCTTTGGTGGTGATTAGCTGCAGAACAAGGAAGAGGAAACAATACAGGATAAGTGAGCAACAGTGAGGAGGACGACAAAGAAAATTCTGAATAAAAACCTGTGAAAGTCTTTAAATACTGTAACGACATTTCCATCCTAACATGCAACTAATTGCCATATTAGTTGTTGGCAATGGAATTGATCATGGTCTTACAAGCCCAATCCTAAATACTTTACCAGATGAGGAACAAATAGCCTGGAGTGTTTCAAACTCCCACTACAGAAAGCATATTGTTGTTAGCTTGTTCACTCACACAGACAGAACAAGTTTTCTTTGGTTCTACTGGCAAGCTACGAATTTGACTTGTATATATTGTATTTTACAAAGAGAGAGAGAAAGAGAAGAAAAAGTAAGCATAAGGAGAAATAAAGAACCAGAGAGAGAAAGAAAAGCAAAGATAGAAAACAGGCTTTCTCAAGTCCTTTAATTAGCTTTTACTCCACCATTAATATTTTAAGTCCTTCTTTCTTGATAACATTTCCATATATATTTGAAACGGGGTGGCTTTACTGCCTGCATTTAATCTCATCCAGCCTTGTTTGTCTTTCATTTTTCTGAATAACACTCTTTTTTCTTTGCTCAGCTCAAGTTCTGATTTACTTAATTTCTCTCTCTTTATTTGTTAATGCACACTTTATTCCGAATTAGTAGTTAGTCATGAGTTAGTTCCTCAAAGTGACACAGTATCATTAAAGACAAGCAGTTAGGATTTGATTTTTTGATATCTCAAAAGACATCATCTCCAGTAGCTCACTGCAACCCAATCTCAGGCAGAAGGGCTGCCAATAATTAAGAAAAATAATTCAAGTTTTAATGAATTTATGCTAAATTTTCACAATACTATGTGTCTCCCTACAGTATTCAATGTCATTTGAACCTACATTTAGTGTATATTTTGATAGTTTAAGAAAACATTCATCTTTCCAAAGAAATTATGATAGTAAGTTTTGCAACAGCATGAATTTACTGCAGTTTTAAACTCTCTGGTTTAGACCTACATTTTACAGTTTTATTGACTAGACTACAGGCAACTGAATGAACTTTCCATTCCAGTACTGGAGGAATTTTACAATACCCACATGCAACAGAAAGGAAAAAAAAAATCACCAACAAAACAAAACACAAAAACCCCCAAGTTCATATAATCAAGGGATATAAGCACACATATAGAAAAACCTTGTACCTTCAATTTAATTAGATGGTAGAAAATCCCTGCTGGCAAAGCTCAAAGAGTAACACTAGCTGTATGCCAACAAAAGGCTACACATTCCTTTTGGGTCTCAATACCATAAAATCACCCTATATAAATACCAGAAAATGCCAAAGTAATTGGAGAAAACATTGCAAGTGTAAAAGTTATGGGAATGCCTCTGGAAATTTCAGTATCCCATCAAAGTGATTTGTCAAACAAAGGAGGTTAAGAAATACCATGTTGTGGCTGTCTTAACTATTACAGTTATAATTTCTCATGTTCCTTATCTTTCAAACCAGTGCACAGACAAATCAAGACATTTACAGGCTGCAAAGTCTCTTTTCAACAGAGCCTGAACAACAAGGGCTTTGCCAACAAGTAACAAGCCAGGTAATGCTGCTCAAAATGAGCAAGAGCTTTAAAATCTTTAAAATAAGAAGCATGGATATTTCTTTGGTGTTTGCCCAACACCTGGACTCCAGTTTGGCATTCCCTGTATCCTCAAGTGGTTAAAACACCTAAAGGGAAGCCTGGAGCACAGGACAGAAGGGCTAGGCCTAATCACAGCTATGGCTTTTTTCAAGCTGAATTTCCAAAGCTTTGTGGTTTTGGCTGGGCTGGAAATACCAAGCTTCCCTGTAATATTTTGGTCTTTCCATTCCCTTCCACAAATGAAACCAGGAAGCCAAAAAAGTAAGTAAATTGGTTTAAAAAGAAAACTTGCCAAGTTTTTTCAAACTGCTGAGGGATTTTGAGTCCAAATTTTGTCTGAGGTTAGAGCAAAAGTTCAGGCTGCTGCTAATTCTATCAGCAAGGTCTATGTTTGCATTTGCCTCTCTTAAAATGATTCCTAGGTGTGTTTGCTCAAAAAAAACTTCAAGTCATGAAGTCTGAAATACACCAAAACAGTATTTCCAAGATGAGTACTTAAAACAAAGCCCAATCCTTCACAGTGCTGATAATAACTATTTATGAAAAGTGGTTTCCTCACAATCCTGAAATGTGAGGAGACATGAAATATCTGAAATTAGATGTAGGACAACAATAATTTTAAAATATATAGCAGTCAGGTTGAAATTACACACATGACTGACCACTGGACAAAAGCTCAGAGTATGAATCCCTTTTATTAGAATCTGGGGAAATGTTCCAATCTTAGTAACAATAGGAGACCCTTGTATTCAGCTTCTCAAATCAATAGAGCTCCTTGGCAGAGAGCAGAGAATTACCAGCTTTTTTCCTTTGTCCCAAGAAGTCATGAGAGTTCATGTTTAATACATTGCAAAGTACTTAGTCTCAGATGGGACTTGGGTAAGGAGAGAGATGTCCCTGCTGAAAAACCTCCATACTTCTCCCTTTGTAACTGCATATATGCATACTAAAAATAGAAGTATACTAAAAATAATACTAAAAATAGAAGTATCAGGCTTATTAACTGTCCATTCCCCAAACAAACCAGTGATAATCAAGTCATAACCAAGACAGCCAAGCAGTCTACATGAAAACATGGCATAACAGGAAGGAAGGATGTCACAAAGAATGCTTTCCCTTCAGGTTCTGCTGTGATAGCTGGTTTAATGATTAACCTGCATTAACTATCAGAATGGTAAATCACTCCCACAAGCATTTATTCCTTTCATGGCTGTGCTGCACCTCCATGAGTTCAACATCAAACAAAACAGAAAAAAAAATCTGATGTATGTCCACAACTTTTCTACTTTCTGTGGCAGATAACTTGCTTAAGTGGCAGCCAAATAGTCTGAGCTTTGACATGGCTCAAATCCCCCTTAAAAGACCAATCCTAAATGGCAGAGAAGTCATTTAAATTCCTTGAAAGAATCTACGTTAAACATTTACTTTCTTTAGAGTTTTGGGGGTTTTTTTATGTTAAGATGGCAGCTTGAGACTTTATAAGCAAAGCTATAATGAAAACAAATACTGAGCAGTTTTTTTCACTTCTGCAGGACATAACATCATTTACGAAATGCTAATCAAAATAACAAATTTGGGGGAAAAAAAGGATTAATTCTTTAAGAGTGTGTTGATGGTGTCAATGTAAGTTGCAAAACAACTACTTTAGGAAGGCTGCTGGCTCTCCATGAGTTATATCACCCTTCCACTTGTTGTGACTCAGGGCCCAGCTCTCCCAGACTGCCCCATTCAGGGCACAAAAGCTCCCAAGCTATTCAAAGGACTCTGAAAGGAGCACTTTAAAATTCTGTATCCCTCTCTCAGTTGCAGATCTTTCTCTTAGCACATAAAAAAAGACCAAAAAACCTTTGTGGCATTTTACATGCTATAATTAAAATATAATTTCAGTTTTGCTCGTCCTTTTCTAGAAACAGTATCATTACAGGAAGCAGGGAATAAAAAAACCCCAAAACTTTTTCGGAAGCAAAAAGGGAAGATTTTTGACCAACCATTTATTTTTTTGTCTTCCCTCTTTTGTCTAAAAACCAAGCATGAGAAGAAAACGATAAACAAATCTATGTGTGGACTAGTAAAACAAAGAAAAAAAAAAAAGCCACATTAAGATATATTCCAGCCAGCTCAGAATGAACTGACAGATTTACAAGGCCCAATGTGACACCAAGCAGACCTGTCTACATCTAGAAATGTCCCTGGTCCCAGGCTGTGCCCTGGGAAAGGAGACAGACCTTTCAACAGGCAAACCCAGCTTGAGCAGAACTGCCACAGTCAGGTGCCAAACCTCTGCAGCACAGCACCAGGTGCCAGTTCTACAGGTAAATACCAATAGTGACTCCATCTTTCAGAGGAACCCTCCCTTCCCTGCTGGTAGAGTCGCTTCAGACAAGTTTTTCCCAAACCCTATCCTTGTTGTGTGAAATGCTTTGCAACATCATTAACCCCACAGCACTGCCCCCATGGGCAAGTCTGGGTCCCAGACACCCCCAGCAGGCAAAAAGAGCTGTGCAGCAGGGAGGAGGAGCTGGACAAGGAGGAAAGAGGAACCCTTGGGGAGTCAGTGCGTGCTGGAGGAGGAAGGAAGCCGGGGCAGTGTGGAAAAGGAGAGCAGAGCTCCCAAGGGAAGTGAGGTGCCCGTGCTCACCGCCGGTTCAGCTGCTCCATTTGCTGGACGGAGCCGGACCTGTGGATCCCGTCCGGCGTCGCCGCGGCCGTGGGGCGCTGCCACGTGGTGGTCCTGTTCACATGATCCACGTAGAACACCCTCCCGTGGCTGTCTATCCGAGCTTCCCAGTCTAGGGGGGGGGAAAAAGGAAGGGGTGATGCTGTCAGTGGGATGCCTTCCCGAAATCCTAAGTGTGGGGGGTATATACAGACACACACATATATACATAGACAGGGTATATACACACAGGAGATATTTTATATATATATATATATATAGCCTACATGCGTGCAATATATATTATGTGTATATATTCAAAGGTGCATACATACCATGTGCTTGTCTATATATACATATATGCAGAATATGCATATACATAAACATTTCATACACGGCACACAGGTAGGACATGGAATTCACTACCATAGCCTATGAAAGACTAGTGACACAGTGGCTGCATTTTCAAAAGGGCTGGATAATTTTTGAATTAGTAATATTTGTTGGCTGGATTCACTGCAGGTCAGAGTAGCCACACAGAACTGGCCCTTAGTAGAAAAAGATTATACCTGAGCTAAATACGGAAAATCCCATGTTTTCTTTTTTTGTCATGTTTCAGAACAAACATGTTTCATTTCTCCCCTTGTTATAAAGTGGCTTTGAAGGACACTATACAGCATTTAAAGGCTTCTTTGAAAACTGATCACAAACTGGTTGGACATATCTTAGCAATATCTCTAAACAGAGCATTATAAATCTATTGCTCTGAGGAACGCAAACTAGAGTGAGAGTTTGCACCATAATATTGAGCCTTCCCTCATTATTGTTTCCTTCTGGTGTTTATGTTGTCCCATAATTGAAAACTAAAAACTATTTGGTATATGATGGCTTGTGGAAAATGGTAATGTTAATAAAAAAAAGTGTTTGGAACAGGAGAAATTTAGAAGTGAGTTAGCTAGCAAAGCCACATATCAAACTGGTTGGAATGTATGGAGAAGTGGAATAAATTAGGCTTGCTAGTTTCATATTCCCACATGATCAATCAGCTGACTACATTTCTATGCAAATACATGCACATACCTTGTACATGAATTTATATACAAACCTCACTCACATTCACACACAAATGCACATATGGTTATTACCTTTGAGGGCAAACACTTCCTCATATTCTCACTATGATACCATCTTCCCTGATGAATTCCCTCCTCCTATGGTTCTCTATGATCAAATTCAGGAATTCATACATTATGTATTTTCTCTCCTACTCTCTAAGAGCAGGACTGAAGTTGCATCTCTTCCTGCTGTATCTGGAAACCTATCCTTCACTACTAGTTCCTATCCCCTGAATGCTGCCCCTGGCTAAACCCACCTCCCATACTTGGTGCCAGAAAAGTACAGGCTGTCTGAAGTCTATGGCTGGCTGCCCCTGACAGGTGAATTCCACAAACCTTAAAAGGTGAGCACTGGGAGCCCTTGGAGAAATTTTCTGTAAGACTCCAAGACAACAAGAGCCATATGCACATGCATTATTTCTTTCAAAGCTGACTGTAAGTACCACAGTCCTTAAAGATGCAAAACCTGCAGTCACACCACGGGTATATACATGCAGTGTCTCTCACTGTGAACATCACTACATAATTTAAGGAGAGGACTCTCTCTTACTCCACCAGGTAAAGTTTCCCAAGGATGTTGTAGCTGTTTCAAGAACAAGATCACAGCTTTGTGAAAACCATGTCTAAAACATAAGACAGTGAGAAAAAAGCACATCAAGTACAACATATGCACATTGAAGTAAGTCAGACTGACACATAAGGCAGGCTGAAGGCCAGAGCCCTGCTGAGCACACTGGCACTGGGAGCAGGTGTACCACTGTGGGTAGGGAATGGTCCTTCTGGAGCTGTGCATTATCTGCAATATCCTCAAGGAAATAACCTTGGCCAGATCGAGGGTGAGACCATAACAACATGAAGATCTTCATTTTCCTTGCTGTTTGGGAAAGGACAAATCCTAGTCCTCACCCCACACTACTGTTGTACTTTGTACCAAGTAGAGAATAATAAAGATCAATAGATAATTAGAACTCTAGACAGCCTACAGAAGACACCAACTGGTCATATAGGTCTGAAGCCTGCTGATGGACACTTAGCAAGAATAATACTACACAATTACACAGTCAAACGAGGTCTTATAATCCAGCCCTGTGCACTAGCAGCTCTAAAGGCTCTCGCAGTGTCTCTCTAATTAAGTACAATTTAGAGTTCCTAAGCTTCTAAGCATAATACTTGGAAAGCCAGAGTAAGGAAACTTGTCCAGAGCTCGGAGGTCACAGTGCAAACATCAGGTCAGGATCATGCAGACTGGATTGTGACTTCAGGAAGGCTGTCTCTGTTGGCTGTATCAGACATACAGCAGCACTGTGTACAAACATGAACTACACCTATCAGTGAGGGTAGCTTTATTCACTGCTTTATGGGTACACACACCTGAAACCATGGGCTGACACTGGCACTAGCATGCTACAACATTAGGAACTATGACAGCATTCCTAATCAGCTGAATAACTCTTCCTTTGGACACCCAGGAAGGCTGTCAGAGGGTGGCAGGCACAACTTTTGTTGTACAAAGGTGTCAGGTGTACTTTCTACCTCCTCCTAAGACAATCTGTAAGTCACACAAGTCACTGAAGCTGCCTGCATATGACACCAGATTTGTGGGCAGATGGATGGATACCTGCACAGGGAGACAAAGGGGTGACCTGACAGACACAACTCTGCTTCTGAGCTCTGCTCAAGTCCCTTCATCCTACTTCAGGAGCATAGGTGATCTAGGAAGCAGCCAAATTTCCTCAGGGTCTTTTGTGAAGTTTTTCAGGTAAAAAAAGGCTGTGACTACTACAAAGACTAACCTCCATCTAACCTTCACAGCCAGAACATGCCAGAGCACATGCTGGAGACACACCAGTCTGGCAATCCCCCTCCATCAGCCCAGTCATACTGCACAGCAGCTCTGATACTGCTCTCATTTATACCAGAGGATGCAACTTCTGGCAGGACCATCAGGGCAAAGTAAATATACTGTCTTTCCCTTTCCAAGCTCAGCTACAGCTCCAGCAAAGAGCAGCTCTGAACTGGGCACATGTATTCTCCCTGGCTTCAGTTGTGCAGGGTTTCCATGAGTACTAACAAACATGGGCTTAATGAGGGGTGATTATTAATGCCACCATGAGACTGTACAAACTCTGCAAACCTTCTGTTAATCTCATATCAACCTTAGCACTCAGACTGGAATTATGAAATTCCTACATAAATCATGAATCTGCTCTATTTTACTCTCCTAAATAAAACTACCTGAAATTCAATTTCCTCCCTGAGACCAACTGTTGTGGGGTTATGATGAAATCAAGCTATTCAGAAAACTATTCAAAAGAGAAAGAAGACTGTCCAGAAGTTTCTCCATGACCTAAATAAAATCAGTCAATGCTGAACTTGCAGCAAATTATCTTCACCTCTGCTTATAGATGGAAGCTAATAGTGCTTGTGAGAAGTAAGCCAGGTTTGATCATATAACTCAGGTTTAAATTATAAATTTTCTTCTTTTCACACGATTGAAGAACTAGGATTAAAAGGCATCAAATGCACTAAGCTAGTGATACTGAATTCTAGAAAAAAGAAAATTTCTAGATTAAGGCAATAGTTTTCATTTTGAAATTACCATAAAATTTCATGGAGAGATTTTGGAAACCTGTTTCCTAAGTATTATTATTCAACTTTTTTTCACACAACATTAACTTAGTACAGTCTACTCCTATTAAAATCAATATATTTAAGCTCACAGTGCCAGCCTTTATTGTAAAAATGATGTTATATACCACTGCTAAAACGAAATCCTACAAAGGGAAATCACTTCCATAGTTTATCATCACACACTGTTGTGGAAGCACTTGTGAAAACCATAAGCAGAAATACTTGCCTTTTGAGGACAATTATGAGAAAGAGGAAAAACTTATTAAACCGATGATGGAAGAATATGGAACAGATTTACAGTATATTTTGTTTACCTGAGCTGCTGTCAGTGCCCTCTCATTAAGTCGCCTAATGGGGAATGTGCCCTATTCACAAAGTGTTGCAGTAAGAGTGGGAGGAAGAGAAATATTCGCCTGTTCCAGAGGTAACCGTTCCCATTTCATCATTCCCTGGCAGGCCACAGTGGGACTCTAATAAGATTTCATTGGGCTAAAGGCACTTGAATCATTCCTGCTACTGTGCAGCTGACGCCAGCACCGAGGCTATTTTGGGCTTAGGGAATACTGACAGCATGGTTGGCAAATGATGAATTATTTGTCAAGGGCACCACAGGCCAAATAAGTGTGTTCCCTTCTTGGGCTTTGAAGAAAACAGAGTGCTTTGTTTATAGGCCGGGCTGTTTTCGTGAGGCACTGCACATTTCGGGCTGTTAAATCCTGGGCTCAGGTTGAAGGGGATCAGCAGCACGTTGCAGGGCACAGAGTGCGCTCTGCTGGGCACCGAACTGCAGGGCAATCCTCCCGGGAATACTCAGGGGAAAGGTTAGAGGTGCGAGTAAAAACACCTCCAGCAGTTGCTTTGGCACTAAAAATCCCGTAGTATCAGGCTGCTAATCGATCGTGCTGCTTAAGACCCTCGTAGTTTTATTCAACGCAAGCGCAGACTCCGCTACAGTGAACAAAAATTCACTGATCATCAGATCCAAAGGCAGCACAACAAACCACTCCACGTGAGCTGTCTTTTCCCAGCTTCTGCTGGCTTTGCTCAGATTTGGACCTGTCAGGGAGCATCCTGACTGTGAAAGGGTTCCTGCTGGACCTGCTTGCAGACCCGACAGACCACAGGGACTGCCATCCCAAACTGTCTTTGAAAATGCTTATGGAAAACCTGGAGATCAACATTACAGAAAAATGAGAGTACTTTGCTGATACACCACCCAGAAAGCTCTATAGTAAGGCTTCCAGAACACCTGACAGATACCCAGTCATTCGAGGCTAAACACACTGACTGGAAATGGGGAAACATTATTATTTTCATATCATGGTAGTTAAGGAAGAAGACAACCAAGGCAGAGGGAGGTTACAGAGCTTGTCCAAAATAACATGACAACACTTGAAGTCAGGATCAAATAAGGGAAACAAAAGGGCATATTGCTTGGGTTCTGGAGACTGTATATACAGAACAGACGGGGTTCTTGAGAAAGACATACTGACCTCTACACTGTTTGAGATAACAGGAAAAGCTGAAAAAATGCAATAAAATAAAAAACTAAAGCTTACTTGGTGGAAGAGGCTCATCGATAGTTGGGTAGTGATGATGGTCAGGCCTCAGAGAAGGAAGCTGGCTGACTGGCTGAGAATTATGGAGTAAAGGACAATCACCTATGGACAAGATATTCAAGACATTCACAGTCATTCACTGTTTTCACAATGTGGTTCAAAAAATGTGCTACTGCAAAAACAAGTGATTGTTTTAAAAATAGGTTAACCTGGTGTACTAGCATCTCTGGGCATTCCTATTTTCAGGCACTATTTTAATAACAACTCATATAGTAAAGAAGTATTAAAATAATGCAGTGAAGTCTCTGAGTCAATGCCAAACTATTACGGGCCAGATTCTGGACTCATAGACACACAAGTGTAAGCGAGAGAAGAATCAGGCTTGATCTCTGAGAAACACTGTTCACATACAATCAAACTCAAGCTTCTGCAGAAATTGGCAGGAACATGCAAAATCCTGATTCCAACCTTTGAATTATCCCACCAGTGGAATGCGAGGCTAAAAGCTGCCTTTGATCTTTCTCTGATTTTCCACAAGACCTGTGGCTGGCTGTGTGTACCAGAAAGGCAGGATTTTGCAGTCCCTGCAAAGCAGAAGATCATCCCCTTCTGTGAGTACTTTTCAAAATTCAGAGTCCATCCTGGGTGGAAGGAGGGAGAATGAGAGAAGGACCAGAAAGAGGTAGGAGACAGGTGGTAGAAGAGAAGGACAAAAGATAGCGAGATATAGCAAGGATCTGAGATAAGGAAGGAAGACCTGAGATAGAGAAAGAGGAAAGAGGAAGGAGTGTCACACAGTAGACAGTGCAGAGGAAGTTTTTAAACACCAACATTGTAAATATGTCTATATAGAATCATAGAATGGTTTGGGTTGGAGGGGACATAAAGTTCATGTAGCTCCAACCCTCCTGCCACACCTAAATATGAAATAAATGTAACCTAAGTAAATGTCCAAACCCACATGCTGTTGAAAGGAACAAGTCACATAAGATCCAGTCAATGTTTATAGAATCCTTTAAGAACCTAAGAAGTTATAGTAGGGATGAAAAAGCATTCCTTATGTTAGACTTAACTGTGAGATTAAGGAACCTGCTCACTAAGACTTCACAGGTTCCAGAATAAAGATTCCTTCTTGGTCTGTCCTTAAAATCTTAGAAACCAGGACTATTTATCCTCCTAATGGACGTATTTTCATACTGCGTGGTAACAGTTTTTCACTACAGCCTTGAACTCCAAGCAGGCTTGTTAATACAGATACAATCTGAATTGCACAAATACAATATTTACATGCATTAGAAAAATCTAATCTCAGGAAAGAAGTATATTTAGCTGAATGATTCTGGGAATGTTGGAAATATGAAGCCAAACTTACTGTGTGCTAGCTGGTTTAGCAGTCTTTAATGTCAGAATCTTAACAGTAAAAGAATGAGTATTTTATAAAATCTCTGAAACATATAGCTATCAAATGTAAAAAAATATTTACCAAAACCCAGAAAATATGGGGGTTTTGTTTTTAAACAACCAACAGCTAGAAGGCAGAAGCCAATTTTGTATAAAGCCATAAAAAAAATCTCACACCATCCAGAAGTGAGAAAAATCACTTAGACAAAAATACTCCCTGTTCTAGGTGCTCTGATGGTACCGTATGGCCTGTGAAATGCCTTCATTAAACCACTTGTGCAGAGGAGGATCTCACAGATGTATGTGCTGCATGTTTTGAACAGACAGCACAGTTATGTAAGTTCATTACTCAGTGCTAAAAGTCCATCTCCCAGAGCCTTAAAAACTCTGCTGTTACTACAGGTGGTGGAGCACAGACTCCCAGATCATCCATCTGTGTTTCTTTACTTACCTCACCATAATTGACTCTCCCCTAGTCAAGATAGTTACGCCAAGCCAGCGGGAGCCTGGGAGTGGTGTCAGTCACCTGGAGTGGGTGGAGGTGACACATCTACTGTGTTTGTAACAGCTGCCAAGTCACGGAGCCACGGGCACACTTACTGAAGCACCCCAGTGACACCAAAAGAGTGCCAAGAGATGGGCTGCCCTCAGCTAACCAAGGCAACACCACTGTGAACTGCAGTGTGATGACTGCAGTGCCCTTTGCAGAGGCTCAGGTCTTGCTGTTGCACTGAATCCATAGGCAGAAGACACCCTCTCCCACCCCAGCCCCTACCAAAAGCACACACAGTCCAAAATAACCATCAAATCTCTAAGTATGGTCTCACACATACACGTGCTCATGCCCCCTTAGGTATATTTGCACACAAATGCTGCCTGCGAGGAAGGAAACTGGGTTTCTATGTCTGTATACTTCTAAAAATTTAATTATTTGGGCTAGGTTCTGCTCTACAGACTGAGTAACTCCCTTGTCACAGCTGTCTACAAAGTCTTTACACAGGCCAGCACGTAAGGCCACCCTTACACCTTTTTTTGCAGGGGACAGGGTCTGTGGCAGTGGAAGGTGGGAGTAAATAAACTGGGAATGGAGAAGGAAAATGTAGAAGGATGCTTTAGTTGGGGTTTTCCAGTAATCCCCAAATAGGATATCCTTTTGCTGCCATTTTAATTTGGTGTCACTTACAGAGGGAGACAGATGACTCAGAATTTGGGAATGCAAAGACAACCTCTTGAAATGATGAGTGATCAACCCCCACTGCATACAACATAAAATAAGTTGCCAAAGGGAGGAATTTAATTCAACTGTTTGGAGGAATTGAAGAAAACAGTACCTAAATTACAAAGACATATAAAATGTACTTTTTAAAGTATATTCTATCTCTTGGGAAGGATAAGGCGATGAGAATTTTATTCAATATAATTAAATTTCCAAAGTAGCTAGGAAAAAATACCTCTCTCTGTTAGGTTGCCCTATGATCTGTGACATCTGAAGTACATTAGTTGGACATGTGGGTAACTGGAACAAATGGGGCTAGAAAACTGGGTTCATGAGAGCTTATGACTATGCATGGCTAACAAACATATACAGAACCTGGCCCAGATCTTTATCTGGTGCAAATCAGCATATCTGCCCTTTGACAAGCACAAGCTGGTCCTCTCACTGACTATCAGAGACATGGCAGCACATCAGATATGTGAAATGGAACAACCCCAGGAAAAAAGGAATGAGTTGGCGGATGTGATAATGCTGACCTGTGACATAACTACGGTAGCTACTCTTCATTTTATAATGATGCACGTATATCTACAGGAATCCATGTATACAGGTCCCCACCTGATTCCTTTACTTTTGCTGGGATTTTTAAGGACAGGCTCAATTTTCCAACCCTCCCTGATATCTGGCTCAGCTCACAGTCCCCAAATTTGTAAGAAATAAACCATGAGTTATCTGAAACCTCGATTATCTGACGGCCTGTGTGACACCCAGATAATCAGAGTTGCTCAGCGCATCGATTCTCAGGATCTAACCTTCTCTTCTGCTGCTTGGACCTGCTATTGGGGTGTCTAGACCCTCTGTGCCTCTTTGTGGATTCCCACCATGAGCTACTAGTTCATCTGGCCACTGGGAGGAGCCATCCACTTGCTCCCTGTCCAGCTCAGGGCTCTGCACTGAATCTGGCACTGACTCAAAAGCACTGTTCTCCTCCTCATCATCATCCTGTGAGGAGAAGACCGTGCTCTCAGAAATCCTTGCACTGTCGACAGAGGAGAAGCGCGTGTGGCTGGAGAAGCGGTTGTTACTGTCGTAACACGAGGTGCTGTAGCAAGAAGTGCTGTAGCAGGAGGTGCTGTAGCAGGAGGTGCTGTAGCAAGAAGGGCTGTAGCAGGAGGGGCTGTAGCAGGAGGTGTCGCACGCCTCGCACTCGTTGTCACCACTGGGCCTGGAGCTCGACTCGCTCTCGCTTCCTGTCCTGGGGGGTTCCCCCTCCAACAGCCCATCATTTAAGTCAGAGAGATGCTCATCCAAGGTCCCAGGAGGCACCGTGCTCTGGCTGAAGTTCTCTTCAGCCTCGTTTTCCAGAGGAGGCTCTGCTGCCACGGTCTCGCTCTCGCTGACCCCCTCCTTATCCAACACCTCCTTGACTGTAGACTCCTCATCGTTCTCTCCGCCGTTGCCACCACCTTGCTCTTCTTCCCCGTCGCTGCTCATCTGTGCCGAGGGCAGGCTGTGGAGCAGGTTGTGGATCCGTATGTAGTGTGTGCGAGGGGTCTCTGGCTCGCCACAAGCTGAAGCTATGACTGTTTCAAGTTCAGACACAGGCAGGGAGCACGGCCTGTTTTTCCTCTTTGCTGTCGTCCGCAGTTGTAGCTTGTTGTCTTCCTCCTCCTGGGCTGAAGCCCCTTCTTCTTCTTCCTGACTCTTCTCTAGGTCCTTGCCAGCACGCACATCTGCACTCACCTCATCAATATCTAATGTGTCTATGCTGGCAAAGACTCCACCATCTCCCTGATTACCAGAATTGGCTTTGTTATTTTCCCTAACTTCAGTCTCAGGAGGAGACACACAAGCCATCAAAGCCGACTGCTCCACAAGGTCCGCAGCACTCAAAGAAGGCAGCACTTCTCCCGGGATGGATTCCAAGGGCTCAGGAACTGGCACCGCATCAACCTCCTCATCTCCTGCTAGCTCTTCTTTTAAGCTGTTCTGGTTGACTTGCCCAGGTGGTTTGACAGCCCCTGGGCTATCGACAGGGTTCACACTGTATCCATTTAGCTGCTGTGGAGCTGTACTTTCTGAGGTCACTGTGTTGATGCATGGAGGCTCACCGAGGCTTTCCTCTGGGGGGTTGTTCACAGGGCTTTCCTGGAGGTCAGCTGGCTCAGGATCTGCACTAATGGAGACCTCTTCATCATCTGCATGAGAGGAAAAGAAATTACTCACTCCTTTAACAAGAAGTGTTGACTGAACCAGAGGTTGTTGGGAGGGGGCACAAGCATCCAGAGCAATCTGATAAAAATCATAAATTACAGTGTGAAATGAGTGGGCAACTGAACGACCATCAAGAAGTGCTGATTTTTTTTGCTAGGCAGTCTTTGTACAGTGGATTTAATCATGGGCTTACATAGGGTGGTAATCTGTATGCAGCACCCTGCCTCCTTGCAGCATAACCTAAAGGTAATACCTTTTTGAAACTCCTCTTTGAGCCAAACTGGCATTGCAGGGAATATCATGGGAATGGCAAGGAATTTTTCCCTGAGGTTTTAATGACATTCTTCTTTGCATGCTGAAGCTGGCAAGGTTCCACAACAGAGAATGTAAAAAACTGTTTTTCACACCCCTGAAAGGCAAAAACTTTCCCCAAAATACCCTTTGATGTGATCCTCACATGTACCACCTCCTTCCAGACACCAAACAACCCGGGCTATTTTATGCCATCCAAACAGTCAAAAGACAGAAATCAGGGTCTTCCAGCAAGGAGAAAGTAATTATTTCCAGCCACTAATGCAGCTGCTATTGGCTTGACTCTCTTGAGGACAGAGAGTCCCTGAGAAATGCTATTAAGACTGTGACATTAAACCCAAGGTTCAACCTTACACCATCAGGACAGTTACTTCCAAATAACTACAAGAGAATGTGAACCAAAACCAAACCAAAATGCAGGGAAGGAGTGGAACACTGCATAATTTTTTTATGTTTACTTTTTCATTAAAAGTAATCAAATTGAGAAAGTTTCTAATCACACCTACCATTACATTCCCCATCTTTACTTAAATGCAGATGACTACAAATAACAGCCCATATCACACTTCACTAGGGCAGGTGAGAGAAGCAGGTGAGACCCCGGTATTCCACCCTGATGTGGCAGAGTATTTGAATCAGCCAAGAACAGGGGAGTGTGCAACACCAGCAGCTCTAAGCTAAGGGGAAACAGGAAAGAAGTTGTGACTCATGATTCATGTTTTGATGGAGGACTTAATGCACTTCCCTTTGCTCGTGACTGTACCTAAAGTCCCAGAGCATCCAGGAATGAATTCGGATTTCTGAAGACAAAGAATGCAGAAATTAAAAAAAAAAAAAAACAACAAAAAAAACCCCAAAAAACCACCAAAGCCAAGAGATGAAATGGAGAGAAATGATGGGTTAAGACTGAGGATTACCTGGATGGATGGAAGAAGTTATCTCAAAGCGGAACTGCAGCTGGCCACTGACATGATCTGTAGGAAGCCTGCGACCCAGAGTGTAGCTTACAACCCTGTCCCTGAAAGAAAACAAATATTGTCACAATAGACTATAACCTACCCATTGTCTACTGTGCATAGATAAATCTGCTGTGTCCTACAAAAATACATAATAAAATACATAGTGGCTATTGATCCCAGCCATGAGGGCATGTTGACTTGCATACGAGAGAACAAATGGCAGAGGAGGAGAGGACAATGTCTTCAATTACAATGGAAGAGCTGAGTAAGTGAGTAAGACAGGCTGCTGGGATACACAAGCACATATGTGTAAATAGAGAGGGAATGGTGAGAATGAAACTTCCGCACTATGGATATGAAAATATCAACATGGGAAGCAAACAACTCCCACTTCAGCTATCATAGCAAGACTGTTTCCCTGCAGATCTGACCATATCTACCCTTCTACAGAACCTCACATTTCTGTATTTTCTTCCCTTCATCATGTGCATAAAATTCAGCTTTCCTGTTCTTGTTTACAAAATCCTGTGCAGGCCAGTCCCCTCTTACCACCTTCTCTCTTCAAACTGGCTCACTGACTGCTCTTAATCTCTTTCCACCCCTCTTACCTCTATGAAGCTGAAATATCAGGAGAACACCTTCCTGACAAGGTTGATCAATGACTCCATTCTGTCCTTGTGCAGGTCCCTCCCTTTGCCACACTTCATCCACCCCTCAGAACAGAATGAAACTATAGAAGAGATTAACTTCCCAGCTGCCCACAATGAGGCTGAATCAATCTTTGTAAAGCATTTTTTGAGTGTACCGGGTTCACTAAATAGTAATATTTACACATCCTTTGAAGAAATATAGTTCACTTCCAGTTGGGCCAAATATATTTGCTACAATAGTTTCACATGCATCAGCAACTCATTTAAATGAGACCATCTCAAGATTTGTGCATGACCTCTCTGAACTTGTGTGTGTACTTCTCATTGAGCCTGCCTGAGATTTAAATGCCAACAGGGTACTAAAACTAAGCCAGATCTAGTGCAGGTTGGAGCACTGCTCTTGGCAAAGTACATCCTTATACAGGCAGTGTTTACAACGAGGAAGTAAAATAGGAAGTTTTAATCAGAAGATGAGGAGAAATCTTCTCCTACAGAGGAAAGCCAATGATACCAGTTACAGGGTTCTATCTTCCCCAAGCTGTTCTTTTCCATCTGGTTTCTAAAAAGCTGCTCTATCTTCCCTACTTGAGAAACAGGGAGGTAGCTTAGTCCCTTCTGGTAGATTCAGCTGTCAATATCACAGCCAGTTTCTGAACCAGCTGTTCAAAACCACTTCCAACAAGCTCATCTTCCTGCTGTTCTGCTGAATTGAGATAGAATTTTCAGAAATGCCTTCTTGGAAACTGCATTGTTTATGCTTTCCTCAGGAGATGACTCTTTTTCCCCCTTGCAATTCACGGTCTGAACATCACAGGCTCAGAGCCAACTTTTTGGCTTTGTCTCAATACTATCCTTCTTCCTCAGATGGGTTTGTGTTATTTTGTTTAGCATACATTTTCTCAGGACTTTCATGCAACAAGGAAGCAGGGCAGGGCTAATGAGCTCAAGGTTGTTCCTTGGCAGCAGGGTAGGGTCAGAAAGCTTTAGTTACAACATGCCACACGTATTTTTTTATAGTATTTCCACTTTCCAGAAACTAAAGGGAGGAGAAACAGATCTGGCACTATTTTAGCCCATACGTAATTCTCTGAAACATGAAAACAGCCTGTTGATAACATTAAAAGAATATTCAAATTGAAAATATTGCACTCTCCAGATTTGCAGCCACGATACACAAAAAAAAATCTCCTTTCCTAAATGCCAACTCACATTTTTCAAAATGCCATGCATAGGATTATAGAAGGAATTCTTTGGCCCATAGTCCTATAAATTCTAATTAAGACCAACACCATTTATTAGACAACTGTCAGTTTAATAACTTCCCCTCAACATCATTATATCACAATAATGATATATCACCAGGGACTTCAAAACAGCAACACACTTGCTAAACAACAGAAAGCAGCATAAGCAGCTGAATTTACCCTATGGCATGTCTTTCCAAGAGGCGTTGGACTGGCATGGAGAGTTTTCCCAGAAAACGTTTAATGATTGGTCGGCTCTTCGCAAATTTGTCTTTAACTTCAATTTCCAGGACGTCCGTGGGCAGGGAGACAAAGCTGAACTGCTGCAACCAAAGGAAGAGCACAGAACATTAAACTGGTGGCTGGGCCACAACAACACACACCTCAGCAGCTGAGAAGGGAGGATGTAGTGAGGGGAAGGATGCATGATCACTGGTTACAGACACACTGCTTTGAAATCTCTCCTCTTCGTGTTCATGTCTGCCCCAACCCAAAAAGGAGAAACTCTGGAAATCCTGTTTACCTGGACCAATCTCCTAACCTGGTTCAGTCCCACAAAGAGCTGAACCAGGAGGCAAGCTGTGGCACAGGCTACAGGCACAAACAATACTGGGGAGAGTACAAATGGCACCATCTGAGACTGCTCTTGTCACCAAGAGCATGCAAAACTGGGGTAGGATCAAGGAGAGTAATATTTTAGGTTGTAGGAAAAATGTGGGAAGTCCACCCACACAGCTGCCAAGCATGGGAGCATTAGGGCACCTGGAGATGTCGAGATGTTCCCATAAGGAAAGCAAAGCTCAATCTAAAAATAATAGTGAAAAGCAAATATATTAGATAACTTGGCCTTGTTTTCTCCTAGACTGGCTAAATTCAGTACATGCTTGGAGCTGGTGACACAGGTCACCATAATTTCTCCAAACATCTGCTACTACTACAATATCATCAATCAAAACCCACATCTGTGCTGTGGTGCACAATAGTAGGAAAACTGCCAAAGGGCTGTTCACCTAAATGAGAGGTCAGTATTGAACTGGAAGACAACTTCTATAGTAAGTGAATATTGAGATGCATGAGAGGATTTTTCTAGCTTTCCCACTGACAAAACCAATCTTCACAACAGAATCATGCTCTGGGTTATCAAGGCCTGGAGTTAAGCCCTAAATGACTTGCTCTATTGAATCATGACCTAATTCAGAAATGCTTAGTTCAAACAGCTTCAAATGAAACCAAGTGGGATATTCTGTTAATCAGGCCCTGCAAAAACACAAATAGCCAGAGAATTACAATTCAAACAAGAGTTAAAGTGTTGTTTTCTTCTTCCTTTCTTCTACATCTTTTCAACAGGTTACCAAAGAAGTGAAAGGCACCGAAGGGGAGAACACTAATTCTCCATGTATATTGAAAGTTGCCTTAAAAAATAAGTTGTATACTATTACTGTTTCACCTGCTAAAACCCCTGGGTAACTGCCACTTCACCACACTTAAAAGGAAATCAGAAGGGAATTAACTTTTAACTGAATGAGGTTACTGTAACACACAGCAATTTGCCATGTAATGAATTCTCCATCATTGTGATGTTGACTGCGATGCTGTAAAAAAGTCTCTGTGGGGTAGAGAATGCACACACAGAGGTAAAGACTGAAATGCCCATAAGCAAAAAGTAAAACATAGGTTAATGATCTGAATCTTCTGATGTCATTAATGTATTGTTTTGTGGTGCAACTCTGAAGTGAATCACAACCTGCATGGACATTTATTTGCAGAGTGGAATCAAGTGGAATCAAGCCTGACAGCTCCCTCCTTGCAGAAGAAACACATTGACATTTTCCATACACCCGAGTAGAGAGTATGGATCCAAGAAGCAAGGGATACTGGAATTAGCCAAAGAAAATGTCCCTTTTCCTTTGAACAGCTGTGCCTCAAACACCAGGATATTCCACACAAATTGTAAAATTCGATTGTGTTCTGACTTCCCAACAAGCTGCATTTGGGGATACTTGACACTGCCCTGGGAGCAGCCCCTGGTCCATGAGCACAGGACCAGAAGTGTCCTGGTGCAGAGGTCAAAGGTTTTGCCATTTGGAGACAACTGTAGTTGAGGTCAAAAGTGAACTCACTGAAATGGGTTTGGATACAGCTTGTAAAACAGTGTTAATTTTACATAATTCAGTTTTCCACTATCTTAGTGCTTGCTCCTGTCTATCTGGAAGAGAAAGGACTCTGTGTTTCATGCTCATATCCACAATAACTGATGTAAAGTAGTAATGCATTGCAACTGTAATAAATTAAATCCTTTCCTTGCCTAATATTTCCTAATTATCACACAGCAATGGCAGGTTTGTGGCCATAACAGCATAAACTTCGTATCTAAATTTAAAAAAAATAAGCCCAAAATCCCAAACAAAATGAAAAACCCCACTAAACCTCCAAACAAACAAAAAGACACATATAGATTCTGCAGTAACCTTGAGTTCACACTCAGGGATGTTGTGATTAATAATTCAGCCCATGGAGGAGTGAGAAAAGGAGGCTACGAGATCACAACAGAGAAAAAAAAATCAAATTTTTTCAGGATGAGGGAAGTTTGATGTGGCTTCTTACACACGCCCAGAAACTTCACCATTGATAACCAAAGGAGCTGCACTCTAAGAACAATCTGCTGCTTGTTCAAATTGCTAAGAGCAATTTGATGCTACTTGTACAATTTTTACTGTAAGTCTTGTTATTTGCAACCTTTCTTACTATTTAGTGTTACAAAATTAACTCTGAAGTTCAGCTTTCACATTGAAAAGAAGTATAACATTCATGGTTGCAGAGATAAAATAAGAATACAAAAATTTCAGTACAATAAGCTGAAATATGTTATTTTTAGAAGATTTCTGATTTTTCTGACAGTCACTCCTTGAAGCCAGATTTTTCTATCATTTTCAGCTGGCATTGACTACAGTGTATTTTTCAAAGATTCTAAACCAGCAGTCTTTACACTGTATATTTTCATTTGGGCCACAGCTTGTTTTGTGGGTTTGTTCATTGGTTAGGGCTTTTTTCCATAAAAATTAAAGTTCCTTGAATCACAACCATTACTCTAAACTCTGCCAGACTGGTCAAGACCTGCTGGAATCCAAAGACACTGAAGTTTATACGGAGACTAACTGCACAATGGCATAGTGAAGTTTGCACAAATGGGCTTTTTTGTCACAGTCTAGACCAAATTGAAAGTATAACTTTACATTCTGATTTTAGGATTTAATTTGTTCCAGAGCTTTAGCCTCTCCAGCTGACCAGAGGTCCACAAACAGCCTCATGGAAGGGGTTTGTGACTCTGTCTGAGCTTTTCTTTGTACTTGAATACAAAAAAATTTCAAAGGAAGTCACGTATTTCCACACAAGTGCAAATTCATCTATCAAAACAGCTACAGTTTCCAGCCTAAAGCCCCAGCCAAGGAGAAAAGTTTGTCTAATGGCTGATTATGTGTTCATTTGGGTAAGAACAGACAACAGGACACCTGGAAAGAACAATTCACAACAATTTAAGTGATTACTAGAACTTGACGTTTTCACTTGTCCCATAACCAAAATTCAAGTAAAATGCATCACATAAAACATAGGGAACAAACCTCTTGCACATAATTGAGAGAAGTTAAATCTCCATTCTCTGATTAGCACAGTAATTACCCACAGTGCTGCCTTAGCCACAGTGCATTACCCTGTATATCCCATCAACTTGGTGCAAAATGACCATGAGGACTTGAGGTGACACCTGACACAGCACACTCTCAGGGGAGGTGGCAGAGTGCCTCAACACCATCAAATGCCATTAGGAACCAGCTGCTTCTCACAGGGTCTCTGGCCCAAGAAATATTCTCCAATCCCACCTCTTCCATGGAGTGCCTGACCCTTACCAGCTAGAGATGAGACCACTCCTCTTTATAGGAAGATGAGGTGTCCGGTCTGGAAGAATCCCAGACTGGAAAACCCCCAGAGTTGGAGGCTTTGTAAAAGAGTACAGAGCTCCAGAGAGGAAGACCCTTTTATTTTCCTCTTATAATGTATTAGGACTGTTAGAAGAAATGGTTATCTCTTAGGTGTATTCCTAAAAGGAAGTTACATGCAGAAATCCTGAACACGAGGAATGGTTGAAGATCCCTGGTATACGTGGGAAAAATAGCACTTGCCCTACAGAGCAGTGAGGAGGCCTTGTAGAGGCTGATGATTCCTGATCTCTGGAATACCTCGCCCATGTCTGCATTAGGAAGACTTTATGGTGCAATGTGGGTGGATCTGGAGAGCAAAGCACCTGATTACCATATCCACACATGTTGGAAGGGTTTTACCACGAGGTAACTCCAGGCTGGTGCCCTGGATTGAACCCCCATTATTGTCTGGAAAGTGCTGGATGCACTCCTGAAGCACATCCATTGGCTTCCTTTCTGCTGAGAGGACTGGAGTTGATGCCCTTTAAGACTGTCCAGCAGTGTCTTTAGTGGGGAGATCAGAAGATTTGCTTTGAAACAGATCTCTTGAATGGAACAAAAATACTGTTGTAGATGGACCCATATAGTCATTAAGAACTAGGATTTATACCACAAGTTAGTATGTGTATTTTTTTCCAGTGTCTTCTTCAATTATTTCCTTTTTAGGCTGTTGTTGCATCCCTCTGGAGGGAACAGCCTTGATCTAGATCCAAAGTATTGCATCTCTCTACTTTCCTCACTATTTTAGCCATCTGAGAATGTCTGTCCCACTTGTCACAGTGGCAAGAGATTCAATGATTGCTTTGTTCCTATAGGTTTAAATGCAAAGGGGAAGTAGGATAGGAGAGAGATGTCCTTTTAATTCTTCTCTAAGAGAAAAGCTGCAGCATTATAGCACATCTTATTAGACACTGGACAATCTGTACCAGCCTTAAAATGCCCCACCAAAGGAAAAGCTGGCACTTTCTCAGGCACCAAAAATCAACAAGCCATAACTAATTATTTCCCTAGAAATGCAGAGGGTGGACAGAGAGGAAAGAGCAAAAGTGCCACAATAAAGAAACCATAGCAACATATTAAGTCCTCTTGGGCTAAACTGTGTATCATCAGTTTAGGCTCAGATCAATTGTAAGTCCTTAGGATTCTCTTCCCATTTACACAGATTTTACAGCTGCTTCCTGCAGATTCACAGAGACACAACAGGACCAAAGTTATCAGCTGATACATCCATACTGTCACACCATTTCAATGATCTAAATGCAAATCTGATTTTACATTATCTGGCATCTTCAAGCAAGACCTCAAAACACTGTAGTAACCACTGGAAGGAGTTTCAGACAGTAACCTACTTTTCAGTGCCTATTTGCTTCCAGACCCAATAAAGGTTTTACAGACACAGATGATTAATTTTATTAATGTGAACAGATCTTGTTGGGGCTTAATGCATGACATTTATGGTAAAGAATGAGGGCCCATGCTAATGCTGACCTGGCAGAATACATCTCTATCCTTTATAAGATAACTGAACTGTTTCCAGAGCACGAGAACAGTTTTCATAGAAAGACATCTACTAATAATGAATTATTTCCATGTTTTATTTTTACCAAAGTTGTTTGCATCCCTGAACACAGATGGATCACAGTGACTCAATAACACTATCAAGGAAGTTTTTGAAACTAACAGAGTATGTCCATTAGCAACAATTTTACAAGTCAAGTACTTTAAAAACAGTCAGTATAATAATTGGTAGACAGCATAATAAAGTCAGTATAATAAAGGTAGATAAATTAATACTTTTGGTGACAGGAAGAACTGGTTCTTGATTTGGAGTTGAATAAGTAACAGAATAAAAAAGAAATTTTATTTGTGATATCCATCACGCACAAGAGTGATACAAGCAGAAGTACATCCTAAAAGGCTGTAAATTACATTTGATGGATGAAGACAGATTTATTCTTTCAGCTGAATATTTCATTAGTGGGATTTTGTTTCAAATACTCCAGTGAAACAATTACACTCTTTATACACACACTACTCTCCACCTGTATTACTCTGTTCTCCATTCAAAAACCTTCTCTACATATCACTGCTATCCCATACAACAAACACCTGGACAAGCTCATGGAGAACTGCCATTGCTTAAGGTTACTGCAGTACTCCTCAATGACAAGATGAAATAATGCAGAGCCAGAAGTGTCAAGCAAAGGCTCCTCTGCTGCCAAGGGAGGGGACATGCCTGTGCCTACAGAGCAGGATGTCAGATGCAACACTCTGGCATGGAACAATGGTTGAGGTATGTTTCCCTACAGTAAAAGGGGTGCACATAAATACATGTTGATGTTCTAAAGTCTCATTCAATCCTCTCTACCAAACTCCTCCTAAGTTGGACAGGGCCTTCAGCAAATTGGCTTTCTGGATTTCCTTCTCAGACTTACTACCTCTCTCTATTGGAAACAAGGGACAAAAAAGGTCCTTCCTGTCTATTCTATGTCTATTCATGTATTCCACAACATTTAGAGTTACTAGTTAATAGGCTCATCATGAATTCTCTCTGATGGTTTAGATAGTTTTGCAGGATGTCTTCCACGTTATTAATGGCAAATTTCAGCCCTAAGACATTAGAAATTTAAACAAACTTCTGGATAAATCAAGTGCAAACACTGCTTAAAGGGTCAGGGTTTTCCTTTGTTTCTCACACACTGTCTGTGAATTATCAGCACAGCAGAGACCGAAAATATCTGAGGACTCTGATAAGCACTAATATAAAAGATTAGCAAGATTAATAGTCTTCTAGATGCAGAAGCTGCATCTTCTAGAAGGATAACATCTGGAAAAAAGTCTAGACACTTTTTCACACCATAACCCATTCCTGAAGAAACTGAAGTTATCTCGGACTTTTGCACTTCTTTCATCAACAACAGCTTTTCTGTCTAGTCATGTGTTTTACACCTTCCCTGCACATGTGTGCAGAAATGTCACACAGGGAGGGTGCCACCCTCAAGGCTTTACTCAGTCCAAAGACACCTTTGTCAAAACTCATACTAAATTCTGGATCCAGATTTCACTTCACCTACATATTGTTTATTATGCCTGGATGTGAAAGCCCCCAAGTTTCTACAGCATGTTCTTTTGTGTTTTTCAACAGAAGGGGGAGAAGGTTATCCCAGATAAACAGTAAGTAGTTCAATCAGTGTGATGTTTCTGCTGCTTTTAGTTTGGATGTCTGGTGAAATCACAGAATGATTCTGTGAGGCCATGGTAGGACTGTTACCATCTAGTGCTCAGAATATTAGATCAAAATCAGATCAAATATTATCTGCTTCAGTTTAAATTCACACTGTTGATTCAAATATATTAAAACATCTTTAATGGTTTATCTCTGTTCTGGAAAGATGCAGTATCCCCTGCTTGTGTGACTCCAATCCTCTCTCCCCAAACTACCTCCTGCTGGTGTTCAAGCCCCTGAGTGTTTCCTTCTGATTTTGAGTTGGTAATCCCAAGAGACAGGTTATGTGAGAAATTATTCAAGTGCAATATTTCTGAAAGGTTGTGAGTTATCTGAGGTGCAGAGAGCACGAGTTACACAGATGAAAATACTGTAAATCTGTGGAAATCTGACACACTAACTACTATTTGTTAAGTTCTCTTGCAGCCCAGAATTGAACACCTCTGTTCATACACATCCATTAATTCACCAATGAAATGTGGCTATTTCCAGTGTGATAAGGCAGCCATCCCAAACACTATTTTGTCTCAGCTATAATTTAAGTCTTTGTCAAGGCTGAGGCAAACAAACAAAGAGGAAAGCTGGAGGGAGTTGAGATCCTTTTTAACCTAGTACTGGACTCACACTTCAAGGCAGTCTGCTCTTCCAGAGCTACATCACTGGGAGTTGAACTTCCATGTGTCACTTAGCACATATGTGCTAAGTGGTTTTTTTTATAGGTGCTGGATGGTTGCACCAGTTGATTTTTAGTCATCTCACTGGTCATTCCTTGAGGCTCTCTGTCCACTTATCACTAAACTAAACAAAAACTGAGGAATACAGTCTGCTCAAGCTGCCATAGTTAAGAAAGAAATACCTAAAATATGTCTAAGGGAAAGTCCCAGAAGCCTGAAGTACTTTGCAAAACCATAAAGAGAATTCCCCATCCAGCTGAAGGTACACAAACTACTTTTTAAAACACTTTGCTTGGTTTCTTACGATCCAAAATGATCTGTATTGTTGTCTGAATTATCTATCACTTTACTGCTTTCTGACAAATGACATCTTCCTAAAGGGCCTTTTTCCAAACAAGGTGCCAACAGACACAGTGTTTCACTAGGAAACAATATGGGAACAGTGTCATTGTTTTTCTCATATCAATATTAGAAAAGCTACGATCAACATTTCACCCTTCTCAATTCTCCTAGATATGCAGAAGATTTGGGAAGTGGCACTTCCTTCTGAGATTTTTTTTGCATTTTACCTCAAATCAGCATAAAGGACAACTCACCCTCTACACTCTTGCAACTATCTGGACTGCTTAATTTAGAGGTTTAGAGTCAAGCTGTCCAGTGGCATGTGGTTTCCAGGCATGCACTTATTTAACAGTACAGATGTTTCTGAAGAGCATGAAAACACACAGAAACATTATAAAATGACACCTCTCTATCAGCAGAAGATACAACCTGGGCTTTAACCTATCTCAGCAAACAATTCTCAGTGTAAGGGCTCTTTCACCTCTATAAATTATCACCTGCTACTCCTCATCTAGTAAGATATTTGCATTTCCTTATGTCCTCTTGTAAAAAGTATTGCAAATCAGAGCAGAATAGCTTTAAGTCGGGATAACTTGTGCTGAACAGCATTTGAATGGCCTGTGAAATGATCATCAATATTACATGAAACAGATGAAAATTTGCCTGAGGTATCATGGTGCTTCCAGAGTGTTCCTATAATGCAGGTTGTTACTATGCAAATAGGACAACCTGGTAAGCATATGAGAAGGAATACCAAAATGAATTAATGTAAGTAAATTAGTCACCTTTTAGTCCAGAGGAGTTTTGATGCTGAAGCCCCACAAAACTGAGTTGACTCCTTCACTTCTGAATTTGCTCAAGGGTAATCAAGAACATATATATAGATCTTGGTCTGCAGCTATTTCAGTAATTTTATTTCCCTATTCCAGACTTTTTTAAGTTCAGAATCCAAAACAAATCAGAAAGATCACCCTACTGAAAAACTCCCCCCAAACCCCCATCTGCCTTCTATACACATGGAGTGACAGAGAACCTAAGGAAAGAATGACCCTTCTGAAATAACATATTGCCTAGAATACGTTTTTGTTAAAACACCTAGTGACTGATACTTTTAATGAAATGTCTACACGTCCTCATTATTTTTTCACTTAATATATTCCCGTCTATCAGTGAAAAGGCTGGACAGAATAATGGCTACCACCACGATTCAGCAACAATCTTCAGTCTTCCTCTCCCTTTGTCCCGTGAAGAGACAAAGCTGCAGAAAACCAGGCCTATGGTCTTCTGTGCAGTACAAACCAAGGTGGGTTGATGTGCACAGACTGCAACACAAATGCACACAGTTACACATCCCAACAGCAGCTGAGGGGAGGGCAGCAGGAGCACAGGCTGCAGGACAGCCTGGCTCTTTGACACTGCTTTGCCACGAGCAGGCAAACAGAGAGGGAGGAGCAGTGTGTTTGCACGCCATCCACACAACCAGGGGCTGAACAGCTGCAAGCCAGCTGTGCTCTTTTGCTTTTCCATAATTAGGCCCTTTGATTGTTTCTCCTTTTCTCGCTGCCAAACTCCACTTGGAAAAGAACTGTCAGCCCATGAACTCAGGCCTGAGGAGAAGACACCCGTGACATTTTATCAGGGCCACATTGTTATACCCTGAGTGTGACACTCACAGAGAGAGTGTCCCCTTCATACCCCCACTCAAAGTTCTCTGCCAACTGCCTGATTGTCCAGGCCAGTTCCAGCTCCTCAGCTTCCTCTGGGACTCTCAGCCAGATACACCTGATGCTTGGCTGCACAGAGAAGTTACAGCTCAGGGGATGCCTCATGGCAGTGTCTTCAATTAAGTCATGTTAGAAGGCCTTTTTCTCCAAATAGTTTCAAGGTTGTGTCCCCCATCAGGTCACCTCCCCTGCCTGATGGGGTATCTAGTTTCCCCAGGTAGGAGCAGTCAGTGACACTTCTACTGTCTTTTTCCCCCACTCACAGTTCCATGAACACACAGTTTGACCTAATTATCACTGAACTACTTTACGATTTGCATTTTAATTTGAATAAATCTGTGTAGTCTATTTATCTGCTTCTCCTCTTTCCTGTAGTGGAGATATTGGTCTGACAGAGCATGCCAGTAAATCACACCCGTTATGCCAGGCTCCTTTAATTCCAAAGAGATCCCTTATTCTTTGCTGCCTGTTGCCATTTTGCATGTAATTTAAAAACAGCAGGCAGCAATGAACTCTCAGATCTCATTAATACCTACAAGTCCTTCCAACAAGAAGCAGCAGACTAAAGACTTTCTTCAAGGTGATGGGCAAATGTGCCAAAGTTGCCTTTAATTTATATTGTCACTGATGCTTTTCAATCACAAAGCTTCTCTTTATTTGCATGCTATACTTGTTCAGCTTTATATAAATGTCTCCTCTCTGTGTAAGAACACTATGACAATCCAGCAGCCTTTCACGCTATGCAAGTTTATTTTTCAATTCTGTTTTATGCCTGCCTT
The DNA here is from genome assembly GCA_013390005.1 of Calyptomena viridis. Classification (NCBI taxonomy): domain Eukaryota; kingdom Metazoa; phylum Chordata; class Aves; order Passeriformes; family Eurylaimidae; genus Calyptomena; species Calyptomena viridis. The sequence goes on from WEIV01020255.1 coordinate 840,897, forward strand.
CAATAATTAACAACTTCATAAATTACATCCATGAGGTACAACCCATACTGAAAGTTTTAATGGACCATTCATCTTTGTAGCTAATTAAGCCTTTTGGAGTAAGGCAGGAAGTCATGAAATACATCAAGTACACTTTGGCCAACAACTGTTTAGCCAAAAAAGACATTTATAAAAAAAGGGAAAAGAGGGATAATGTCTGTGTTTTAAGAAAAATCTCAGCTCATCTCTCAAACTTACCTCTCCTTGCCAGATTGGGTTAACTGTATTACACATGATCTTAGATCTTTTCTCCTGTCCATGATGAGGAAGTGCTGGGAAGATGCTGTGTTTCCCAGGCTGGATGGAAATCTTCAGGTAAGGATCTGGATTGAAGAACATTCCTTTCTTCAGACCAAAAGCCTGGAAATCTGAAAGAAGGTAAATCACCTGATTATTTTTCACATTCCAGGTATCTCTTTGGGATGCTAGGAACAGTATAAGGGGAACTGGTAAGGAACTCAGTATGGCAGGAATGGGAAAAAACTCACTGTGTTTACTGTGAGGCAACTTAACACCAAACCGTAAGATCTTGTGATTTAGGATTTACAAATTATTATATAATGTAGCTGCAAATTTACGACCTGATTGTGCAGAGTGATTTGGCTTCAAAATCAGTATTTATGCAACTTTAAGTCATCTGCTCATTTTTCTAATAAGCCAAGCACTTGTTCAGCCTGATCCTAGTGGAAGGACTACTCTGAAAAGGAGATCCAGTGATTTAATCACAAAGTCATGGTAATTGGTATACAATGTATATCACTTCTCTTAGGAATTAATTGTACCTTTCTACAAATTTTAGTTTTTACACCACCTTTTTCTACATGAAAAGTCATTTTACATTTTTTTCCACTTCAAAGCATTTTCTTCCTTGTATGGGTTAACTTCAACTGTAGCAACTCAGGAAAGCTCTTGTCTGTAATGTCCAAATTTTAAGCAGGGCTTTATAGCTGCAGAACTCCAGGGAGCATAATATGTGTCGTGGAGACAAAAAGTCCCCAGGCACTTATTTGAAAATTTACTCATAATATTTTGAAGAAAGACACAAAGCCCATTATGATTTGTCCCTGTGAAGCCAATGAAATGCAAACCAATCTGCTGGTATATCATTAATTTTGGCTCAACAGACACAAGCTAAGCCCTCTGGCCTTCTCTTTTTCCAGATGCATTTCTAAGCTTTCTTTGGAGTACTTATTCCTATTAGTGAGTTCAGTAGCTAATTTATTTTCCACCACTCTTTGCATAGAGCTTCTCCTCTGTTTAAAGCTTTATTTCACATAGGGTTATAAGCACTGTACTGCCTTCTGCCTATTTTCTCTTGCTGTATTGAGGAGATAAAAAAGTATTAGGAAAGATAGTTTCCAAAACTACTTGGATGAATACCTAAATACTCAATTTAAACACATATTTTTCCTTTTAGGCAAGTTTTGAAAACATTAATTTTCATGGTCTTTTAATGCTCTTCTGATTAAAAATCCAATTATTCTGGCAGGCTGTGGGAGACCATGTAAAACCCTCCAGGCAGATATTATGGATGAATCTGAAAATCATACACATTGCACAAAATCATCAGTACCTTTCCAAGAAAACAGCTATATCAAACACAGGGATAAGGTTCACCCAGTTGTATTTTGCTTCCTTAACACATGATAATAGCCAAGACAATAAAATGTGCAATTTAAAAGGAACTGCTTTTCTTTTGGTTGGTTTTAATCATCTATTCCAGCACATAATTCATGTTACAGATATTCAAAAGCTATGGGACAGATGCTCCTGAAACAGACTCTATTTTAAGAATCTCTCTCTTGAGATATTCCCTAACAATTAAGAAAAAATAGAAGATATCACTACTAAGAGCCTGTTTGAAAGTACTTTGCTGACAGTATGTACTGCCATGGTCATAGCAATGCTCTCACACAAAGAAAATTATCTGTTTCAAACTGATAACATTGATTTTTTTTCCCCTTTTTTTCCTGACTGCACAATTTCTGTGTAACCAACATGTACCTCATCTAATAGCCCTGCTGAAATCCTACATGGCAAACTCTTTTGCTTTGGAAGTTGTACTGTTAGAAATGCACTCAAGAAATAGAAACCAAGATTACAAAAGCACTATGAATGACAAGGCCCAGCAATATATTAGTGTCAGGCTGAGACATATGAGAGGAGAGAAAGACCTCTGGGATCTTACTTATTTTCTTTCTGATGTTTCCTCAAAAGGTTCTGAAATAGAAATATTTATTGCTGTATATGTTTCTGATTTTTTTTTCCCCTCAAAGAGGCACCACACTATCTTTGGGTACCCACTGAGAAAAGAAATGGGCTATTGATAGACAGAAAATACCCAGCACTCAATTATGTATCTTTATATATTATGTATCATAAAGAAAACACATATCATGGTGACATACCAGCCTCTTTCCAGTTGTGGGAATTAAGCACAGCCATGAATATGAAGGTACTCCTAGTCTCATTTTTGTATTCAGATGATGAAAAAGATATAATTTAGCTAAGCACACAGCAGGAAATTTTATTTGTGTCATTTTCTTACTTAAATTGCATAACACAACAAATTCTGTTAAAAAGTTGGTTAGAAACTTCAATTTTTAATGTCCAAACTATGCACTGGGAGAGCAGAAATAGCTTTCTCAAGGACAAATATCCCACTTACGTATCTCACCACAAATTCTCATTACTGTGAAAAATGGAGCATCAAAAATGCAAAAGCTCTGAATAAAATTACACGGATATTGGCAGTTAATGAGGAATTCCCTTTAATTTGAAGTGAAACCTATCTGTAGGTGCTGTAACTATCTGCTGGAACTTGTAGCCAAGGCTACTCTCTTACCACCATGTGTAACATCCCAACAGAAGAACCTCAGCTATTCTGCTTTCCTAAAGGAAAATATTTCTATCTTTGTCTTCAGAAAAAGGATTCTGAAGATACTAAATATTTGAGTAATATATTGATATAATATTAATATATTGATGCTAACTGAATTTAAATCTTTGCTGAAACGAATGAATTCCAGAAAGCTGGGATATGCCCTGCTGTACACTATAGTTTTATAGTGTATTTCTTGGGGGCAAATGAAGAAATATTACCAAGATAACTCATCTATGCTTTGCAGATGTGTATTTTCATTTGGCAAATCTATTTGCCATGCAGCATCACAAACTTTGGGGCACTGGTGACTGGCTAGTGATGGAGACTCTACATTTCTGGCCAACTGGAAACTAGCATGTATGTTGGATTTTGCCTCAATACAAGTGGTTAAGCTTTCAAAAGGTCAGGAAAAGAGGCATGATTTAGGCTTGTAAGTCACATTTTGTCATGCTCAGCAAGGAGATTCTCTGTCAGTAATGGTCAGCAAAACTACCATAATTTCAATTCCCTGCAGACACAGAGAGGTACCCAGCCAGATCCATGCTCCACGTGGGAGCAGGACAGAAAAGGATGGAGAATGAGAGAATCAGACTCTGGGGCAGTCTGTTTTCTAAATAATCACATCTAGTATGGTCATCAGTAAGTCACAAGTAAGTTTAGGAAGCTGGAAGCTGTTCTCCCCAAGGGATGAAAAGGCCTTGCCAAAAGCTGTAGAAGAACTTCTCTAGAAATTATATTCCAGGCTATTCTGTGCACTTTATAAATGTGTCCTGAGAGACTGAGTCCACCCAGACTCTTGATGGTACTTCACCAAAGGAACCAGAGTCTACAAACCAGCACAAGGGTCAAGCAGAGCTACTAGTTTTGAGAAACTGATACTGATATTTTAAATCACCTGGCAGATTCCTTCCAACAAATGCCAAGTACTGAACGTCCTTTGTGTTTCCAAACACCATCCAACTGACTGAAAAATTCCTTATTTTCTTATTATTCTTATTTTTCTTATTTAGCATACCAGCCTCATGATCTCAGGACCAGGAAATGAGATGTATTCCTCATGAGCCACCTGACCCTCTAAGAAAATGAAGACAATTTGAGTTAGGGCAAACTGGCCCAGAACAAATCTAAAAGCAGCACTAATGAAGTTAACAGGACTCTGGAAAGAACCAAGTGTCACTGGAATGACCACAGTCAATTTAGATTATGATCTAGCTTGATGAACAGCAAAATGGAATTTATTCTATAATCTGCTCATTAATGACAGAAAGTAAAAAATATTGTCATCTTACTGAGATCCTGACAGTTCATGTATCAAAGCACAATAAACCATCTTCATAATCCATCACCACGAGAGAGTTGCTAATTAGGATGTCAATGGACAGCTCCAACATTTCCCTTCAGATTTCCTTTGTAAATTCCCAAGAAGCAAGAGAAACTATTTTAGCAACTATCAGTGCAACAACCTTTCAATAGTAAGAGCACAACAACATTGCATTTATAGAAATGCCAATTTGACTCATGCTGCAGTAGATGATACTGAAATTCATCACAAGGAAAGTGAGCCTGGATTCACAGAAGTATTGCATCTGGTATTAGACTTCAGGAAAGAAATATTAAGGAATTTTAGAAATTAAACAGTAATGGGCAATGATAGGAAGTCTTAAAATCCAACACAGCAAACCAACACAGAGGAACTGAGAAAGATACTACATAAAGTACAGTAGATGACTGACTCCATCAGCTCCTGAATAAGATTCTGCAACTGGTGACATGCAAGAGGTTAAATCAGATAATTGAAGTGCTTCTTTCTGCTCTGAGAAATCTACAGACATACTTTGCTTCCCTGTTAAAGTAAAATGTAGGGGAAAAAATAAAAAAAGGCTGGTGCAGTTGTACAAGGAGGGATTTAAAGGTCTGAGATTCAAAAAAAAAAAGATTAAGTGGATCACAAAAAACAAAACATTTCTGTCACAGAGCTCTCAGGCAAAATATTAAAGACACTGGAAAAGAGGAGGAATTTTTTTTTTCTAGCTGTAAGTGCTACAAAGAAAAATGGAAGGGATTCTCATTTGTGTAGGAAAAGTGCATCAGAGGTATTACAAAGAAAATAGGTCAATTAAAAAATGAAAAGGAGTAGAGAAATTAGTTATTCAAGACAGGCTACCTTTTTAATTGTCTTCATCAAGAAGGAAAACACAGAAAAAAAGTCTGAAGAGCTCATGTGAACAGCTTATCACAGTGAGTGGGAGTTTTTAACCACTGGAGCAAAGTAGCAGAGCTCAAAACCCTCAAATCCAGGTCTGTGAGACACGTGTGGGCCAAAGTGAGCCAGAGCTCCACACCATGCAGGAGGGGGGCCTGTGTTAATTAAACAGGATAACAGAGGGGTTCAATTCAAAGCCTTCTGAGGCCTTTCAAACTGCTGGAGTACAGCAGTACTTTGCAGGCACAAGTGTTCTGGAAGTGGTAGAAAGTCACCTCACCTTCACACAAGAGCCAACAGGTAAGAAGAAGTTAAAGGATTAGTAGGTCAGGTTTATAAAGAATATATCTGAGCAAGTTGGCTTGAGTTGGGAAGGGCAGAAGAGGCAGCAGGTTTATTGCAATATTAAACAAAGTTTAGCAGCTAGAACTTTTCTGATAAAGTCAGTCACTAGGATTTTGAAGATCTGTTGGAAGATAAAGCACATTATATATCTGCAAGCTGAACAAGCATTTCATGGTAACAACTACTGTCAAAACACCCCTTAGGGGACCTTACACTATTTTCAGTTCTGATTTACACTCTGACTTCTGTAAACTGACAACTGATATTACCTGAATATCTGGGCTGAAAGCCACATCAAAACTACCAAAAACATTCTCAGAGAGGTGAGAAGAGGATAAATGACTGAATGCTTGTGGAATATTCAGATCTTCTGGTCATTTCTTCTAACAAGAACACTTATAAATAAAATGTCCAAACACATGAGATATGTGAAATAGTAAAGCCTGAAAAAAGCTATTTGATGCAACATATCATGCAAACCTCATGATCACACTTTCTAAATATACCAGCCAACAAGACTGGCTTTAAGGGCTTCAGCAAATGTGTTATACTGCTGCTAAACCATGAACCTCCAGTGAAAGAGGTGGGATATCTTGAGAAGCTCAGCACATTTCTTCTTTCTGTGCTTCATGCAAGAGGGCTCTGACACCTCCAGCCACCTCATCACAAGTGTGACATTCACTGGGAACAGCACAAGAGGCATGTTGGAAAATAAATGCAAAGTGGACTGCATAGCTTTCCTTCAAGCTTTCAATCTAGTTAAATTGGGCTTAAAGTATTTCTCTTGGTATTTTAAATAATGAAAGCTATAATAATACTGTCATCATAAAAATGATTAAGAGGCTTAATCACAGGAAATTATCTTCTTTGAGATCAGTGTTGCTAGTGAATGTATTAATCTGAACTAACCTTTCACAGGACCAACTTCCAGTTTCCAAAGCAGCAAACATGAGGGGAAAAAATCTCCTAGTGACATAGTGTGAACACCCTGCTATGTCCATTCTCAATCTCTCTATCTTCTTCTGCCTTCAAGGATCATTTTACACCTTTTTCATTGTTGGACATTTTTATTTGAATCAGAAATCCTTCTCAAGCAAAATCTCCAGTGAAACTAGTTGGGATTTTTTTTTCCAACCAAATAGTCAAGTACTGAAAGAATAAAGCACTTTGTCACCAGGTTTTTAGAAAAAAATCCGTTTCTGCACAGTTCATTTTAACATAGAATTAACATTTAACATAGTTTAACATTTGTTTGAGAGAGACAACATTTTCTTGTTGTGGTATTGACTAAGTAACAAGGTAATAAATAAGTCCTTGTGATGTGTTAACCTGTTAATTTCAGAAAGACTGAAATGGAACTATTCAGAAACTACAGATTTTTTTATAAAATAATTGTCAAATCATTTTAAATACCTTTCAAATACCTGGCTGTGATGATGCTGTTAATACAGATGGGATATACATGTCAATTAATTGCTTGCGAATCACTAGAATAAGATATTCCAAATGTATTAAAAGGTAGGGAGTTTATACACTTTGAATCAAACTTAAATCAGGTAGTCTAGTTTATATGAGGGCCCAGTGAGACCACATTATTTAGCAGTCTCACAAATTACTACTCTTGACACCTCTTGGTCTGCCAGGACAAAGAATGTGAGAGAATAAAAAACTGTAACTATTTCTAGGTCACATTTTCTGTGCAGGATTATTGAAAAACATTAAAAAAATATTTACTTCTTTATTTCTGTTGAACTAACCCTGTGGTTTTATCAACTGATGAGTGGATGCCCAGTGTCCAACTTGGCAAAAATAAGTGATGTGTTAAAAAATCCCCTCCTAATATCAGTCTAACTCGCCATGTACCACATTCAGCCTCTCAAGAACCACACTGGATACCTCATTTGGAAAAGCACTGACTCCTCTACTTAATGAAGGGAAGCTTTAAATAAATCATATGGCCAAACCCAACCATATAACGAGATGCTTGTCAAAATGTAGAATTTATACAGAAAGGCCTACCCCTGCAAAACTTTTGAACTAGGCTAACTTTTTATTCTGTATTACTTCCTCAAAGAACTTCCAAGTTAAGTTAAATACCTTTTTCTTTGTCTTCCAGGAGCTAAAAAAATACAGAAACCAAGCAGCAAGCATAAAAGTCCAAAATGAGAACCTTGCTCACAACTACTCTCTTTTAATAAATTGATTTTGTCTACAGACAATTTAATTTACAGATTGTTTTTACCAAAGCCAGAACAAACTGAAAAACCTAATGTGGCTCCAAAACTCTACTTGAACAAGGCACTTCAGCACATAACTCTCACTGAAGGAAGAGAGTGTGGAAATAGTCATGTATGTTAATTCTCTATTTCAACTTCTAGAGCAACAGACAAAACACATGCATAAATACATACATACATATAAATACATACACATGCACATGAAAGGTTCTAGAAACTTCAGTCTCCAACTCTTTGGGCTTAAAACTTTCACATCAGCAGTGACTCACCTGACAACGAAAAACTTATCAGTCTCCGACTTCCCTGTCCCTGGATTGAGTCTTCATTGGTGATGCTTTTAAAAATCTGTTGGAAGACAGAAGATGGTGAGAAAGAGTAGTTTCCAATCACTCTGGAACAGAGAAATTGCTTGCTGTCTTTTTTGCAGATTCTTAGTTTTACAACTAAGAATCAATTAGATCATCAAATTGAGCAATCCAGTGTTTTTATCTAGGTAATCCTTTAACCATTAATGGCCTAACTCATGCCTTCCCAGAGGCTTTTCCTTAAAAAAAACTAGAATGATGCAAAAATACTACTGTAATTCTAATATAGCAGTTCTTCACTCAAAAAGGAACCACTTATTGATTGGGAGATAAAAGGATGAGGACGCAGCTATCACCTCTTAAAACAACTTCCATCTTTACAACATCCTATTCCTTGTGTAGGAAATCTTGTTCCAGAAAGCTAATGGCATACATGTGAGAAAGACTTCTGAAAGATTACTGATACCTTGCACAAAAACCAGCTGTGAATTATGAGAACAGTAAGCATTGAGGGTGATCTGGGAAAAAAACCATTAAAAAATCCACAGATGACCCTTTGTACTCCACAGTTTAGGTTTTAATGTCAGCCTTTGGTCCAGCAAGTTTATTGGTGAGCTGCTGTTGTGCAAATTAGGATCCAAGCTGCCTTCTGGCTGTGAAGAGAACTGGGGAGCAAGAATGCCTTTGAGGCAGTGTGTGGGGCATCAGCAGAAACCCCCCATCAGCAGTTCCCACTGAACAGAAGATGCCACCGGGGGTCAGACCCCACGTTCAGCAGGGAGGTGGTGCTGTAAGTGCTGCCTCCCAGAGACTTTGGCTCCTGCCACTCCTGCCATTCAGCTTTCAGCCAAAAAAGACAACCAGCATTTATGCAGCGACATTACAATTTCTGCCAGGAAACAGCAGCAGAAGTCCCAACTCAGCTGTGACTCGCTGCTCCATATATTAAATATTGTGTAGCCAAGCTTAACTTGGAAAGCAAGCTGGTCTGTGCCCCCAGAGAGAGCAGTGAAAGGGGCACTGCAGCCCAGCCAGCAGGATCAAACACAAAGCTGGCACAGGTGAGGCCCAGATCAAAAATATACCCGTGGAATTTACACATCGTTATAAAATAATGGGCTCTGTTGGACTTCTTTGTTTTGTTTCTTCCATACTATCTAAATGGGATACAAGGTACTGAGTGGAGTGGGACTACGAGTAAATTCCTGTAGAAACATCCAAACTGGATCATAGCTAACTAGTTGCAACTGCACTTTCCATCTTCTCAATAAGTAAGTTTCAATATATTTACTGAAGCCACGATTGATTTCTGGATAGAGACGTGTTTAAATCAGAATGTATGTAACTATGAGAATTTTATGACAAGAATTCAGTAACTTTACAAGCCAAAGTTGTGATCCCACCAAGAAACAGACATTTCCTTGTCACAGTGTATTTTTCATACTACGTCACTGCCTGACATTTATTACACATTATCTTTTAATGCTTACTATTGTGGTCTTTTCATGATTTTGTCCAGACAGTAACCGGGCCAATCAATCTAGATATGTGCACATTTGCAAAACACATACTTTTTTCTAGATCTTGAATACTTTTCTGGTGTTTTGGGTCTTTTTAGATCTGCCATGTATGTCATACACCATGGCAGTGTGAACAGTTTAGCAGTCTACACTTTGAACTAACAGGGGTGGATCTGATGGGGTCCTGTGAACACCAGCCTGTTCAAAACTTAAAAATACCTTTGGGGGCCATAGCTACATTAGTGAAATTGTATCAAGACAGTCATAACAAAATATTGTTGAGAATTCTGATGTAGGCAAAGCATTCCCAGCATGGCCAAACTTGCACTGGCAAAGCTGGGCATTATACAAGGGGAGTAATAACACACCCAGGCTTGTAAGTAAAAATACAGCAAAACCCTTTTCTAATGCAATCCCAGACTGTCCCCAGTAGTGAGGACGAGGCTGCACTTGATGCAGGGCAGGGAAAAAGAGGGTGAGTAGTCCCCAGTGCTCTCCAGCCACCACAACATCTGGATTTCCTGGTATCTTGAGGCCTGGGAGGGGCCATGCACAGGTCATGCTGTTCCTGTTTGCCATTTATCATGAAAGAAATCCAGACTGATTTTAGTGGCTAGAATATAATTACATTGGGAGTTTTGTCATCGTAAAATTTTGTCATCACTTAAAATACAGTGAATTCATCTCATCACTTGACGACCTATAGACTTCACATGAAAAGGAACAAATGTGATTCTTCCTCTAACTTTTGTGTTCTTTTATGCCCTTGAAGTGAGAGCTCAGTCTGAATTAGTTTAATATTTTTAGTTTATGTCATGTTTCACATTGGGCAGCCCAGCCNAGACAGTAACCGGGCCAATCAATCCAGATATGTGCACATTTGTAAAACACCTACTTTTTTCTAGTTCTTGAATATTTTTCTGGTGTTTTGGTTTTTTTTAGATCATGTATGTCATACACCGTGGCAGTGTGAACAGTTTAGCAATCTACACTTTGAACTAACAGAGGTGGATCTGATGGGGTCCTGTGAACACCAGCCTGTTCAAAACTTAAAAATACCTTTGGGGGCCATACCTACATTAGTGAAATTGTATCAAGACAGTCATAACAAAATATTGTTGAGAATTCTGATGTAGGCAAAGCATTCCCAGCATGGCCAAACTTGCACTGGCAAAGCTGGGCATTATACAAGGGGAGTAATAACACACCCAGGCTTGTAAGTAAAAATACAGCAAAACCCTTTTCTAATGCAATCCCAGACTGTCCCCAGTAGTGAGGACGAGGCTGCACTTGATGCAGGGCAGGGGAAAAGAGGGTGAGTAGTCACCAGTGCTCTCCAGCCACCACAACATCTGGATTTCCTGGTATCTTGAGGCCTGGGAGGGGCCATGCACAGGTCATGCTGTTCCTGTTTGCCATTTATCATGAAGGAAATCCAGACTGATTTTAGTGGCTAGAATATAATTACATTGGGAGTTTTGTCATCGTAAAATTTTGTCATCACTTAAAATACAGTGAATTCATCTCATCACTTGACGACCTATAGACTTCACATGAAAAGGAACAAATGTGATTCTTCCTCTAACTTTTGTGTTCTTTTATGCCCTTGAAGTGAGAGCTCAGTCTGAATTAGTTTAGTATTTTTAGTTTATGATGTCATGTTTCACATTGGGCAGCCCAGCCTAATTATTTTACAAGTCCTGCTGATACAAACCACAACAAATATGCTTTTACTACATGCTTCTGCTATATCTAGACATGAAGAGATGGGACAGGAGCTACAACTTCAAGCCCAAGCTAAAAATAACAGTCTTGTCCTAGTATCACTCTTCCTTGTGAGTAGTTCCTGCAAATGCTAGAAGGAATTTATGTGACCCTGAATGAGAAAGGAGGCAGGCTTCACACTAGCAAACAGAGCCCTGAAGACTCCCTCCTCCCTCTTTAGCCATGGATTGTTATGGAAAAAAAAAAATCAAAAATTCTTGAGAAATCCCAGAGTATTACAATCCATCAGCTCTTGCTGTGGTAAAATTCCAAGTGCGTCACTAAAAATTCATCTAAGCAGAAGGCCAGAAACAGAGACTCTCACAATGAACTAAAACTATCTTCTAAAATATCTTTCCCTTTGCTAGGTTACCTAAATATGTGGAAGAGTAACAAGGGGCAACACTCTTGCTCCTGAAAATAAAGTGGCTTACAGGGCACACTGGGGGTGCTCCTCCTCAGCCTCCCTGTTGCTCTTCATTATGGTGAAGGAAACACTTCTGGACACAGGTACAGTGTGAATGCAGGTCTGAAAAACTGTAACTGTGCTCACCTGGTGCTGTACTAGAAAAATCTGCTTTTGGACACCACAGTGACCACTGATAGTGCAGCATGCTGGCAAAACATGTTTTGCAGCATTAAGTTCCTTTTAGCTTGTTTGTCTACTGTGCAGTCCAATTTCACTGCTTTTAAAGTCCTGTTGATACGAAACAGGATAAATATGATTTTATTACACACATCTACCACAACTGCACAGATGACAAATACAACACACTCCTTTTCCCACACACAGTACAGGAAAACACTTATGTCTCAACCTTAGTGTTCTGTAACACTTTCCTTTCCAGAAGGACATTTCTGGCCCCTGTGCCCACAAGAAGAGATTCAACAAAGCTAATCAAATTTTCTTTTCCCACAAGCAGAAGAAACACACAGACTAAGTAACCTTCCTCTTCACTGACAGCCAAACCACTTCTGCATCAGTAGATTCTGCTGCAAAAGAGTGGCAACATTTAATGACCATAACTGATATGAATTATCTTACACAAGCCAGTATTTCTAACATTTAAATAGAGGAAATTGTAGGGACATTTAAAATAGTGCTGCAGTACCTGTTTGCTTTTGTTGAGTTACATGGTGAACATCATGGACACGACCTAATGCTCAACCCAATCCAGTTTCAGTTTTACAAGGAGCTAATTAAAACCTAGAATATTTTACACTGACAGCAGAGATTACAGTAATATCTAAAGCAGATCAAATAGTCAGGGTCTGTAAAGTAGCAAAGCTCTAGTCTGGACAGTATTATCTATTCACAAGAGTTTTTCTTTAAAAAAGAAGATCTAAAAACATATCAAAGTATTCAGAAGGGTTTGCACTTCCAAGCACTACTATCCAGACCTCTCTTGAAGATGGAAGTTACAATGGCAGAAAACTAGAAACCACAAATGTAAAGCAGCAAAGAATTTCCTGTTTGTATACACTGGCTCCGAGGATGAAAAGCAGTACATTAGAGCATTGCAAAAAGGGATGGCTATAACCTGTGCTTGATTCAAATCAAAAGTAAAAAATAGCCTCAACTCAGCCCCAAAATGTGCATCAGCAAACAGAAAAAGTATTGCTAGATGTGTCAGAGCTAAAGATGAGCTGTTGCAGTGCTGGGGGAAAACACAGACTGTCTAGTCACTGCCTGCTCCAGTTCTCTGCTCTTCAAGACCACTAAACTTGCAGATTTAATGTACAATAATAAGGTTAACAGCCTGAATCCAATGGTCAGGAGCGAAAGAAGAAGCTTATGCTTTGTCTCCTGTGTCCTTCCATCTGCTTTTATCACCCAGTTCATCTGACATGTAAGATGGGTCCATAACTGCCCAGCACAATGTGGGGACACAGTACCAGCTTCCACCCTGCACAGCTTTGCTGATCTAAGTTTTAAACCAACTTGGAGCTGTTGTTTCAGCAAACCTGTGTGTACATGGCACAGGAGTCCAGAACAGTTCCTCAAAAAAATTATTCTCCCCTAACCTATTTCTGTTAGCTTTTGCTGCTGCCCTCTTGATTTCTGAATGCTTAACATCAGGACAATTCTCTAAAACAAGTGGAAAAAGGCTTACATTTTCCACAGCTCAGCAGTGAAGTGTCTTATCACAGGAGAGAATATCAGACATCATTCCAAATTCACACTTCATATTCTACCATCTTCTTTAGAGAAGGAATTCCTCAGTAGATCTACAAACGGGTGAACAGTCCCATTTACTCCCAACTGCTGAATTTAAAAGAAATAGTTTTGAAAAAAAAAATTGACTAAGCAAACACAGACTGAATAAGTGCTTCCTTTCACTCCATCACTTGACCCCTTCAGGGAAGAAGCAGCTCTGGGATGTAAGGGGCAAATTCTGAAAGCAGCAAATGCAGATCTGAGCTCTGTGACTGCCACTGACAGAATTATGGCTATAATCCCAGGCACCACTTTGAAAATCTACCCCTAATTAGTGGCAGTGCTTCAGCTGCAACCCCCACTCTGTTAACAGAATTATCCAGCTCTTAAATGCAATACATTCCACTTATCCAGTTAGCTCGTTAAGCCATTGTGCTGGCACCATAGTATTTTTCCATCAGGTGCTTCCAAACAGCAGGCAGCTCCTCCAGCAGCAGCCTAACTCCTGCTGGGTGCTCTGCAGCTGCCTCACATCCCTGAAGGACTGTGACCACACACACACACACAGAGGCTTCCCCATGTGCCACGATAAGCAGCATTCCTGCCTCCTAACACATCACCTTCTCATTGCCATTTCCTAATTAAGTGAAGAATTTGCCTTTTGTGGGCATATGGCAATTGCCCTCTGTCTGCAGAAAGCACCTTTTGTCTCATCTTGCAGCACTGGTTATAGAATACCCCATTTATTCCCAGGAGACAGAAGTTTTTCATTTCAAAAAGTCCTGTCCTATAAACCCTTATAAAAAGGTAGCAAGGAAATGAGTAAACAATTTTTTTCCCCCATTGCAAATGCTGCACATGCTTTCAGCAGATTCTAGATAACTAACCCTGGCAGACAAACTACTATAAATTGCTGGGAAAAAATCCTGCTGCTTAATATCATCACTGAAGTCCTCTAGAAGGCAACTATCAACAGCTTGTGACAAGAGGACATCCAATGACAGTACATAGCAAGTGTATGTCTTCATGTTGGTATGAAGCTATTTTATATTCCTCAATTGACCCTGTGTGTGTAGAATGCTATTTCAGCATAACCAGAACCTAGAATAAGGACTTTTAAGAGCAAACACTTCCAATTAAAACAAAATCAAGGATTTAGGCAACAAATCAGTATCTCCCGCAGAGTCCAATATCTTTTTCTTCCAACATTTTATTAGATTCAGCTTTTTAATTGTTTCAACAGCTTTGCCTAATAAACTTCAGTTATCCTTTGGCAGCAGAGGGAAAGCCTTGATTAGAGATTCTGATCTTCCTTCACTCTTTGCAACTTCATTTAAATAAAGCCTTAGATTTTCGGATACTTAAACACAATCACATATGCATGTGGGCAGGCTTTGGGTTGTGGTTTCTGGGTTGAACTACATCTGGACCACATCTGAGCAGCAGACATTGCCTTTATACATAGCAAACTTGTGGGAGGGTTGCTTTCTGCAGCTTATCCCACCAACTGCTCACCCCCTGGCTCTGAGGCTCCATGCTGTTTGGTGCCAGTGACCCTCTGAGCCCCAACAAGTCTCTCAGCAAGGTTAAAGTGGCCCAAAGGATGACAGTATTTTACAGCTCCAGTGTTCAAACCAAACTTGGTTTTAGCAGGGAAGAAGGCTCCTTGCAGTTGCTGAACAGCTTTGTGCTCTCCAGTGTTACCATTGTCCTGAAAAAAAACCCTCTAAGAAAATCTGGATTTATGATCAGCTGCCTAATGCTGAACAGGATTGGCCCTGTAAACCTGACAGGTCCATACAGAGCATTAATGTGCTGAAGCACTCTGACAGCAAGAATTGATTTTAACTATTATCCTCTCTGGAACAGCTAAGAAATATCCTGCAAGCCACTGAAATAACTGGGAGGTTTTCCACTGACAGATGATCCACTGTCTGGATCCTGCAATTCTGCTTAAAATTTGCCCCCCAGACTCCAAATTCAGACTTTTCATGAAAACACTTTTTATGGAGAACTAAAAAATTGCTGCTAACACCTTTTCTCTCTGCCTACGAAATGACCAGAGTCACCAAAACATAGAGTATAAACAGACACATCCACCATGTCTTTGGAAGGCAGGAAACTGTGTTAGGCAGCAGTTTGTACTTTCAGGCTGCCTTCACTACAGCTTCAGAAACTCCTCACTCTTCTAATGCAGCTTGGAAGGGACAAGTGCATAGATGAGTAATGTTGACACGTGTGAGAGACAACTGTATCTTTCATCTAAGCTGTATTTGAAGAACAGCTCAAAGCATTAGTCATGCTGTCAAAGCATCTGGACCAGGGAATCGAGTCAATGACCCTTTACACCATAAAAGAAGCAGCTAGGCACTGAACAAAGCTTATTCTTCTAAATGAATGCCTCTAATACCAGTTCAACTATGAATACCATTATTTCCAGAAGTGAGTTACAGACACTTTATTTTCAACCTTGGGGCCTACTTTGAGTAGAAATGAGGTGACTGTAGATTTATAGTCTGGTTTTAAAAGTAGAGAAACATCTCTGCTACTTCAAATGCCCCTCGATCTTGCTGAATTACTAATAAAATATTTCACTACACAGAGGATTTTTCTAGGTATGATGCCATAGAAAGGCTAAAGCTGAGCAGAAAAGAAAATCTTATCCTTTTAGAGTATCTACAGTGAGTTAATGCAGCCTCATTCACACTCAGTGTTTCTCCTTGTATCTTTCATAACATCCCATATATGACTTTACTTAAGACTGAATAAATAAATCCAGCTGTATCTCTGCTACTCCTCATATGTAAAGTTCAATCTGAAGGATAAAGAAAACAAGAGGCCAGATTCATCCTGAAAATGATGGTGCTGAGGTGTTACAGCAAACTTGAGGTATGGCAGAGACTTCTGGGGAAAAGCAATTCTTATGAAATCTGATCTCAAGCAACAGGTTAATTCATTACAGTGATCTGATCATCACCAAAAGCCTTGTGAAAGATTTCTCCTGGTTCACATTGGATGCAAGACTTCTGAACATAAAGTCATTAAATACAACAGGAATGCAGAGGGATGTCAGCTAAATGCAGGAGTGCTGCCACTTCAGAGAAATCATTAACTACAGTGTGTATAATGATATAATTCCTGTGGCTCTTCATAAATAAATCCCACCTTATCAACATCAGAGGTGTTTTCACATGTGTCAGTTTTGATGGAAATCAGTGCACAATTCATCTTAAACACTTCAGTCAACCCTGGGAAAGTGTTGTGTGACACTGAGCCAGGCAATGGAGAAGTTCACATGCCACACCAGACTGCCCTCATCCAGTACTCTAAGGAAAAGTGGCTCCCATTCCCACACATACTCCACATCCCCTGCTCCCCAAACTCCTCCCCCTGCCAAACACATCTGCATGAAAGCAAGTGTCTTCTGCAGAAAACGTCACCCCTTCATCCCCCCCCAGGAACATTCCTGCCCTCTGCCAGGCAAACAGGTCATCCCTTCCTTCCTCCCCTGCACAGGCAGCCCCCAGGTTTGCTTGTCTGCAACTGTACGAGTAACGATGGGCAAGGAGAGGAGAGCTGGGCTGTTCCTGCTGCCCTGCCAGCAGCAGCTCTCACCCCTTGTTCCTGCAGTAGCAGCAAAGTTTTGGCCAGCGTGCAAAACCTTGGGCTACATGGAAGCAGGTCTGATCCAAACCACCTCCTTGACTCATTGCCCCCTTGAACAGTTGGAAAGAGAAGAGCACGAGACACAGCTTTTCCAGCCTTTTCCCCAGGCTGTGCTGCCCGTCTACAGGGACGCACAAAGGATGACTGCTGAACATGGAAGTAAATTTTGACTCCTCTAAAAGTGGTCAGAGTTTGGCCACTGATTCGATGGCATTAATATTTTATCCTCTATTCCTCTGCTACAGTAGCATTATATATCCCTGAAGTGCAGGACAGGGAAGCAGCCTGTGCTGACCTCCTGTCAAAGTTGTATCGAGGACATCACAACAACAGACTCAGCAACTTCCACCTTCATTCCTCACCCTCCAAGACAATAAACATGCATCCTCTCAGTGGTAACAGCTCCAAAAAAGCATGGAGACTCACAGCATCCCACTGCATAGTGCAGGGAGGCAGCTGCAAAAACAGGAGGCCTGTAAGGCACACCTGACACAGCTCAGCCCCACGTGCAGGCTCACACAGTGACCACTGCCACCTACATGTCTGAGAGGGCTCCTAAAGGCTGGCTGGCACCAGAGCACAGCATGCTTTTCAGACAGCCTGGACCTCTCCTAGTCGAGAAGGTCTTCAAAACCTTGAGAGGAAGCAGCCAAAAAAAACCGTGAGGGAAATTTACTAGAAAAAGTGGAACAAGAAAGAAGGAACAAGGTAAGGGTTTATAGAAGAAGAGTGGAAAACAAAGGAAAAAGCAGTCAAGGATGCTATAAGGAAAGCAAGCAATTAATTTGTAAAATTCCAGGTCTTCATATCCTAAAAAAATTCCCTTTCTCCCTTTCAAACACCCAAGCCAAACACCAGAAAAAACCCAATAGTTCCACAAGGATCAGTACAGCTTTGTTAGAACTCAAACCCAGCAGCAGCAGCTTTCAAATTCGCCTGCTGACAAAGGCAAGTGAGATTCTTTGGGGAAAAATGAGAGAAATGAATGAGCTGCTTTAAAAACCAGAGCTTCCTGACAACAAGAGGCACCTCCAGACTTTTCTGCTGTTAGGTTTAACTATTCCCATGTAGCTGAATCAGTTATAACAGACACTGGATGCCCTCAAACACTTCACCTCTGGAATCACAGTCCTAGTACAGCTGCAGTCTGCCACACCAAAGGTCATAAATGTCTTGGTATATATATATATATGTGTTCATATATACACTATTGGTATAAGGTATTAAAATATAGTCCATTAAGCATTTTGTGAACTGAACTTTAACAATTGCCCGGGGTTGGTTGGGTATTATGGGCAATGTTGGTGGTCCTGTGCTAAGAATATCAATGTGTGGTCTCAATGTGGTTTATACTTATTCTTACCACAAAGACATAAGGGCAAAAGCTGCCTCAGTGTAAATAAAAATCAGACTCGCTGAGTTAAAAAGGGAAGCGTGTAAGAAAAATCAGTTGCTTTCCACTAGACTTTACAGATGTTAGAATTTAAGCCTCATTTTAAAGTGGATATACTGAGTGAGGAGGTGCTGCATGCTTTCAGTGTGGATGGAAACAGGCTTGTCTGAGAACTCAGCCAGCTAGCCAGGGGGAAAAAAACCAAACAGATATTTAATGGAAGTGGAAAATGCTTCTCAAGAGACTCAAGGATTAAAAATGAACAAAGAGTTCACAATTCTATTAAAGAAATATTCTTATGCACATCTATTGATATATAACATACAGACCTACATCCATTTCCCCACTTGCATGAAAGCCTGAGAACAAAAGAGGTCTAAGTAATAATTATAGGAAAAACGGATTTAAAAAAGTGTGTAATATTATACAACTTTATTCCATCAGCAAAACTATGTTAAAAGAACGTGATTATCCCATCAAGCTCTAAGAAACCAGAAACTGCAAACCTAAAAGATAACTGTGAAGCATAAAGTCTGCCTCTTGATGAATATAAATGGTAAGGCTCCTTTCTTTTTAGTGTGTCTCTAATCCTAACCTTTTTCCCAATACAACACTACAACTGTATTTTTGGATCACCCAGGTTTTGTGTGAAGTTTAGTACAGGCAATCCAAGCTACACTCAACAAACAGATAAAACAAAGGATGACATGACCATGACAGGGCTTGCATGTGCACATGGCCACACACACAGCAACAACAGTCATGTTCTACATGTACTACACTCAAAGGGCAGATACCTGCAGGCACAAATATGTGTTGGGATGCTGAAAAACCTTCTGGCTTCAAGTCACCACCTGCTCCTCTCCATCACCTACTCGTGGTATTTCTACTGAAACAACCTGCGAGTTACATCACAAACATTCAAACTGACCTACAAATCCACCAGTTACAAATGTGTGTCACTTCACCTCATAGTGATTTCCTCAGTCATGTCTGCTGATTTAGGTTATCTGAGGGTATCAGTTATTTCAGGAGAGGGAGAGATTTTAAGTACTGGTTACTTTTACAAAGGGTCACGCATTGTAAAACTACAATAATGTTCTTCTCTCCCCAAATCTTCCTCCCATACCCTCTTCTTCCCAGGACTAAGAAAAGCAGAAAATAAAACAAAAGGAAGACATTTCAAGAAAAGTAAGTTATTTTTTTCCATTACTTTGGCTGCTGGAAAATCCTTGGTTACTCAAAATCCAGTCAGGACTAAAGTTGGTATGAAACTTCACTGCAGGACTACACATAGACAGGTTTAGTGCAGGCTGCAGATCTGGTTTTGACAAGTTTTATGATCTCTTTCTTTCCCTCTGCATGTCTTGCTGTTTGCCTGGCTGCTGCTCTGAGCTAAAGAAATCATCCCAGTGATTAAAAACAGGCACATTGAGAGAGGCTTTGAGAGAAAGACTAATAGGCAACTAATAGGAAGGAAGATCTCTATTACTCCAGTGGGTCTGGCTTTGAGATTACCATAATCTACACCAATAGATGAAACACCTGCAGCCACACACTGGTTAACATCTCTACCTGCAGATTAACCTTTCTCTTCCCTTGTCACTCAGCAGTGTGTCTGAGACCCAGCAGCAGACTGTTAAACAAAAGACCTTCTTTAAGAAACAACATGAGCCTCTGACATCCAGACATTGTTTTAGAAACGTCACAGAAATTTTAAAATCACACCCAAAAGCCAGTAATTTTCCTGTATTTACCATGTTTTCCTGATGTCCTATTTCTGTGCCATCACAGAGGTATCATAAGAATTTTACAAAATAAGTTCCTTCACACCCCCAGCTCCATCTACTTATCCATCTGCCTTGTTTACTGTAAAGCTCTTAAAGAGCCATTTGGGATTTTATTCATTGCTTTGGATAAGCATCGAGTTCATGTTTTTCCCTGTACACTTTTAAAGTTGAAAAAACTTCTTAAGAAGGCTTATCCACACAAACACTTGTCACTCAGCTAATATTTGCATTCCTTCTTCAAAATGAGTAATTTCTTCTTTGTTCCAAACTGATCAGCATAGCTTAGTATGCCAATTTTCCTGAATGGACACTCAGTCAGAAACCTGGCCACTGCACTTTTCAGCACGACTAATACTTGCTATTAAGTCCTCTGCTTTGTCTCATCAGCTAATAGGAATTAATAGCAGATTAAAGTCTATGACAACAATTTTCATTTGAGAATTTCTAACCCTTGCAGAAAACATTAATTCTTAGCACATACCTGAGAGGTAACACATTGCCACCCACATTTGAGATGAAACATAAAGATGACCAACAGTAGTGCTATACAAAGTCAAACAAGAAAAGGCTAAACTAACTTGAAATCGCAGGTACTAAAGACGGATTCTTGTTAAGAAATTAGAATCTGAACAATAAGAATTCATGCATTAACTCGGCTAGTCTTGAAAAAGTGTCAGTATGATTTTAATCAGAATATAGACTTCTTGTCTTGATGAATGCACAGTGTCATCCCAGAAACATGACTGCAAATTACTTCCCTGGTCATGGAGGCCAAAAGATACAGCAATTGGTACATCTCACCTCAAGTGATTCTGATTTCTTAACCACTTAACACCATTCCTGGTTCAAAAGTCTACCTTAGAAGGCAGAAAAAAGCCCTTGACACAGTCTCCCATGTCATTCTCCTGGAGAAGCTGGGAACCCACAACTTCACTGGGTTAGAACTGGCTGATGGCCAGGCCCAGGGAGTAGTGGGGAATGGTGCCACATCCACTTGGGGCCAGTCACTAGTGGTGTCCCCCAGGGATCAGTGCTGGGCCCAGTTCTATTTAACATCTTTATTGATGATCTGGACAAGGGGATCGAGGGCACCCTCAATCAGTTTGCAGATGACACTAAGTTGGGTGGGAGTGTTGATTTGCTGGAGGGTAGGAGGGCTCTGAAGAGGGATCTGGACAGGCTGGATCAATGGGCTGAGGCCCATGGTATGAGGTTCAACATGGCCAAGTGCCAGGCCTGACACTATGGCCACAACAACCCCCTGCAGCAGCACAGGCTGAGGGCACAGTGCCTGGAGAGCCGTCCAGTGGAAAAGGGCCTGTGTTAAAGCACTTGTGGGGATGTATCCTGGACTCCAACAGGCCTGAGGGTGCTGGTCAACAACTGGCTGGACATGAGGCAGCAGGGTGCCCAGGTGGCCAGGAAGGGCAATGGCATCCTGGCCTGGACCAGAAGTAACACAGCCAGCAGGACCCAGTGATCACCCCCTGTACTCAGCACCATGTTCAGCTCTGGGTCTCTCACTGCAAGAAAGTGCAGAAGCATGTCCAGAGAAGGGCAGTGAAGCTGGGAAGGGGTCTAGAGGGTGAGTTCTATGAGGAGAGGCTGAGGGAGCTGAGGTTGTTTAGCCCACAAAAAAGGAGGCTCAGGGGAAATCTTATTGCTCTCTACAACTACCTGAAAAGAGGGTGTAGCCAGGTGGGGCACAGCCTCAAGCTGTGCCAGGGGAGGTTCAGCTTGGACATCAGGAAGAATTTCTTCAAGGAAAGGGTTGTCAAGCATTAGTATGAGCTGCCCAGGAAGGTGATAGAATCACCATCCCTGAAGGTATTCAAGAAATGACTGGAACTGGCACTTAGTGCCATGGTCTAGTTAACAAGATAGTGATTGGTGAAAGGTTGGACACAATGATCTTGGAGGACTTTTTCAATCTAAAAGATTCTATGATTCTCTATCTCAGTTGCAATTCTACACAAAATCATCAGGTTGTTATCCACACTCAAAGTTTTCTTTTCCCTATATCCTTATATAAACACACTAAGAACTTCAACCCATGAGTACTGGAGGTTATCAGAGATTCTGAAAATGCTTATGCCTTCCACGGGCATTTAATTTTGCATTAAAAATCATGCAAGAGAAGATGCAGACCAGAATCATCACCTGATAAACATGCTTTTAAAGCACCTTAGAAAAACTTGAGTAAAACAAAAGATGGTGAAGCTGTGAGCAATGCTAACTGATACACAGATGGGACAGACCAAGAACTTCTCTCCAGCTCTGCTAATCTTGAAACATGGGCAAAGACAACAAAACTGAAAAAACGTAAATGCAAAACTGAGGAAAGCAAAGATATTTTTTTCTTGCAAGGCCTAATTAAAGGGGAAAATGTGACCCTGTGGGGACACAGCATACAATTCACAAGCTCAAAATTATTTCCCAATAATTTGGGAATGACTTGCAATGACTAGATGATCAAATGCATCCCATTTACAGCAGGGACACAAGTTATTCCAACAGCTGCTTCTCTGTGTGTTCCAGTGCACAGCATGAAAGGACAGCTAGTGCAAACATTAGGGCCTGTCATGATGTGCATAAGCAGCAGTTCTGGAAAAAAATGGGGCACAGAAAACCAAACCCTGGTCCTTTCTTCTTCATGCCCCATCAGGCTGTACTGCAGACATACCAAATTTGACCAGGAGGATTTCATGACCATGCACTGCAGGATTCTTACAGCTTCCATGGTCTCAGTTATTGGACTAGCTGGATACTGAAGAGGATTCACCCTGGCAGCATGCCTGTTCCTTTTTTCCCCCGATTGAAAAGTGTATTTTTTTTAAATTAAAATTCTGCCACGTATAAACAGTGCTTTCACTTTTCACACAATAGTCAAACACACACAAAAATGTGTAGAACACAACGTTCTCTTTTTCAGTCCATTAGCAGGTCTTTAGTGCACCCAGTGAGACTTAAATCAATGTGTAGAAAATTGGCAATAACAAATCAAACTGAAAAACACTGGGGGAAAGGGCAGAAATAATCTAATTTGTAAGGCAACATCAAAGCAAATCTTTATGCAACTTCTGAACTGATACATGCTGGAAAGCTGTGTCATTTAGCCTAAACTACTACTAGTAATTCATCTGCTGTTCATCCACAATAGATTCATGCCTTATCACAGAGGTTAACTCCTAGAAGGGAGGAACCAGGAGGTGCTTCATTCAGAAGTCTATCACATCCACGTCTGAAGTGTACTCCAGGGGTCTAAATCCTTCCTTCTCCCTTCAACAAAACTAAAATATCTGCCCTCAGAACACTGTGTTCTGTCAGAAACTGCACTGTTCTTCATTAATCTGACCAGATGCAGGAGGGAGTATCTAAGAATGTGAAAGGCCAAAGCAAGGATGATTATACTAGTGCAGTGTGCTGAACAGTTGCTGATCTCTCCATAATTTACTAAACCATAGAAGGGAGTAATATGATGTGCAGATATTACTATGGCTGTTATGGGACTGTAACAAGAGACACTCAGAAAGCAAGTGGCTGGGAAATACCAGACACTATTGAGCCCATTAACAAATAAATGGCTTGTGTAATGGTCTTCTTGGTGTTGCTGAAATAAAATCACTCCAGTTCCCATCTGTTATACTTTTTATTTGTTCAACTCTGTGCTGCATTGCAAGTCTGCTAATTAAACCACTCTAAATCTGTATTTAGAAGTTCATACAGGATCGGATGCTCAGTAAGGTTCAATTTGACCCAAGAGCCTTCCTTGAAACAACATGTGCAAAGAAACTAGGGCAACAGGGAGAACCCTGAAATTAGTGCAAGTGACCTGCAAAGTGCAGGTTAGGCTGTGACCAGTTATACTTAGGGACGGCTCAGCAGCTCCACAATTAGTGCTGCTTAATTAGAGTCCATGAGAGGGCAAGAAATTGACAACATTTTAATGGAACCTGCAAATAGTGGCATTAACCCTGGTTTTTGTTCTGTCCTACTCCGCTTTAGATCTGCGGAACTGCACTTTTACACTACCTCAATAGAAAAAAGTCTGATGAAGGAGCACTTACAGAATTATTTTACTTATTAATTTAAAAGATGCCAACCTTTTCTTATGTCACCACTTTCCTGTTTCAATTGATCTCAGCTATGCCTACAGCAATGGGTGAAGCTGCTAGGATTTAAGCATGCCTGCACTGGTGAAAAAGGACTCAAGATGACAGTGTCAGGACCTCCACAACTTCCACTTCAGATCACTCACATTCCACTCCTCAGAGCACTGGAAAGGACACCTGCCCCAGCCACCCTGCTTGTACAGGCACACAGCCTTTCCTGCTTCGAGTGCCTGGTCCTGTGCCAGGGACACCTGTGATATACAGGACTAGTTCTTCTGTGCTCTCACACACTACCTGGATTCACCACAGGATGCAGAAGGGCACTGGCTGCCAAGCCATCAGCAATAGGTGCTTGACACAGTTGATTGTTTCAAAGTGGCAGGGCCAGTGTGCTGAATGTCCTCCTCAGTGACAAGTGCTGACGCCCTGCCCTGCCCTGCCACCACACAAGCTGATCTTTTCCCTTCTCTCCTTGACATGTAGTCCCTGAAGGCATGTGTGAAATATGCAGGTGGATTTGGGCAGAAAAAAAACACTGAAGAGAATTTTGGTTGCATTTCTTGCATAAAGACTTTTCCAATCCATCCTTATCTTTGATGCCAAGCCTAATTTTAGGTCCTTGGATTGGAAATTCCATTAAGATGATCAAATGTACTACACCTCTGTCTTTCATACAGATGGATCAGGAAATTATGAAGACTGCAAAACTAAGTAACATTTAAATATGTGAACAGCTGTGTGCTGGAGAGCACAGACATTCCTTGCAGGTTGGAATAATAAAAATGCACATACCTGCATGTTGAGAGTTATGGGCTGGTGCTCAGGAAATCAATGCTGATGTTGACCAAGAAAACTGTTTGTACCTTCCCTGCTCAATTTGCACTTGTTAGATAATAAATTATGAACACTTACTTCTCATAAAGGGTGTAAATCTATGAATGGGTCGTGACAGGAGTTTCAACTACACCAAGCTGAAAAGCCAGTATCAAGATAGGAAAAAAAGCCACCAGAAGCATGGACCTGGATCATTTCTTATTTTAACTATTGACATATCTGGAATCTGTAGTAATGAAAATGCAAGTGACCCTGCTTGCCAGTTCTATTCTGGTTTGAAAGATTCTGCCAATTTAAAAGAAAATAACTAAACATTTCCAGTAAAGTCAGTGGAGTTTCAGCACATACTTCACACCTTTACTGAATCAGGACTGTAAAAGCAAATATTATTGGACTGTACTAGAAGTGAACTTCATTGCAAATGGGTTTTCTTAATATTTAAAGAAAATCTCAACCATCCCAATTAAAAATGTAAGTAGAGGAAATAAAAGGAAGGCAAAGGTTATTATTTATAACACAGTGACTATAGTTATGCTGCAGTCAGAGGACCAATTACACCCTGGTTACGCTTTCCAACTCCACTAACTCATACAAATGGAGTGCTGGCCACATGACAGGGTAATTGCAGTGTAAACACAATAGTCTTTATATAACTAGATACTGAAAAAGTGCCTGTGTTACTGAGGTGGCAATAAGAATTAATTTGGATGTGTCATTAACCCTCAGATTCTTTGAATCAGTGATAATTAGGATATAGAAAAGCATAACCAAAAATGTAATTGCACTGAACTAAGTGCGATTATCAAGTGTGCAAGTATCAAGAGGCTGCTCATGAGAGCAAGTATGCTTGAGCATAAACTGAGTATCACCAAATCAGGCTGCAACACACTACCCTGGGTTGATAGCAAAGCAACACAGAAGTGAAAAAATCAATTACCGACATTTTTCAGCTGTAAGAAGCGTGCTGAGGGTTGTTCTGACACCAAAAATAATTGCCTTGTATTTTGCAGCTAGGGGGTTCAAATTCTGCCAGGAAACACACCTTTCCCTGGGAATGCATGTTAGCCAGAGCTGGTGAAGTGGCTAGTGTGTCTGTTCTCTAGAACATTTCAAAACAAGCATCAAATGAGCACAGACAGGACTTTGCAATGTGAAAGTGCTGATGTTTCCCATGCATATGAAATCTCAGTCAACTCCTACTAAGAGGTGCTACTAAACTTGTTTGTTCTACCTCTGACCAGCTCACCCTGAGCTACAACACTTCAACTCCAGACACCATTGGTACACAAATGACCAAACTGCTCCTTGAATGCTTACAGAAAACCAATGACACACAGAACTTTCTGTTAAAATGCCGAAGCTACTCCCCAGTCAGTGTCAGAGTTTCTTTACATTCAAAGACATGTTATTCATGTTGTATCACTTCATGATTTTGGCCTACACCAGTCACAACACAAGCACGTAAGGCAGGCAGGATGTGGACAGCTGCTATTGTGAAAGAAATCCCAGGTCAGGAGAGAATAAAAAATAGGCAGACATTTCTGATAGAGAAGCCTACACAGGTCACTTTCCTCCCACAGTTTATGGATCAGCTACTTTTTTTCAAAATTATTCATCTCAAACGGGTAATCAATGGAATCCACCCTCTTTCAGCAATTGTTTCTTAGCATACATATTTCCTGTTATATGCCCTTTTACATTGGAAAAGGACTGTATCCTGGCAGAGAACACTTGGTATTTGACTGCTGGAGTCTATGCTTCCTTTCAGCTGAGTGTGTGTTTCCAGTCATTTCCCCTCCTCATTTTTTCATTTCTGAACGACTTAATCTCCTTTGCAGGCAATAGGGAGAGATGTATACAGGTATTGATGGAATATACAGGTAGTACTAACAGCACTGTTCCTTGTCCTGTTTTTGAAGGCAGCTGCAGCTGGGGAGCTCTGGGTAGTTCTCACCTCAAGATAAAGAAAGGGGATTCTCTTGCTCACTCCTGACAAACACCCAGTCACCTAAGCATACCCATATCTTCCAGAGAAGTGCTGCTTCCCTCCCTGGAAATGCTGAGCCTTCCAAAGTACACCACTTACGCCTGTTCAAGATGTACCTGCTTGTTCAAGATGTCTGCTTTGCTGTGATTAATTGCATCAACCTGATGTTGTATTTTCCATAAACATTTTTTAACCTCAATTGCTGAACAGTGCAGAAGCCACTAGAAGTTTCTGCTTCCTCTTTATTCATTATTTCTTAAAGTATAATTATTCCTACACTCTCAAAATCAGACTGTTAGATTTATCCTGTAGCGATGTCCCAGAAACACAGACAGTTTTAAAACTCACCTATCACAGAATCAGTCATGAAGTGAAAAAAGATAGAGCTGAGATTTTTAAATGCAAAAAAACCAATCCTGTCTTGAAGCACATACATGGAAATGAGGCAGAAATGCTTCATTATCAAACACTCCCTGGCAGCCCACGCTCTGACGTGACAGCACGTAATGCACAGATTTACAGCACAAAGTCCTCAGGAATGATCAGTCACCACCAAATGGCAGCAGCTTATCAAGCAGTAATTCCTTCTGTGGGAAACCCAGCTGAGGCAGCACTTCCACACAAACACAACAGAGAGAAGGTCTCTTTCAATCACAGCTCCAATTTACACAGCTTTCCCCACAATACTAAGCGTATTTGATGAGTGCCCCATGATCTGTGAGACAGGAACTGCAGCACAAAAGCTCCAGAGCTTCACTCAGCTGAGGTTCTTTGCATCAAACACACAGTGAGTGAATGCTCCCAATTTAGTGGAGACATTTGTCCTGAGGCTAAAGCATTGATTCTCCACTTACTGTCTTTTAATTGTGATGTATCCAATTTATCTTTTTAGGCCACAAACTCTTAGGGGAAAAGGTTTGTCTTCATTCTGTATGCTGTTCTCATGCCCGCTTTATTTTACTGCAAGTAAGCCACGTTCAGGTCAAATCATTTTCATATCAGCAAGATAACACTTTCCTATTGCTAGAATTAATTGATGTAACCTGTAGTTTTTCCTACAATGTCTGATGTGAAGATGAACCAGTGGTGACAACATTACGAATAAATGAAGAGTAACAAATAGGGGAACATTCCAGATGTTGTAAAAATGTTCTTTTCTACTCAAAAAACTGTTTGTACATCCATACCATGGTATGGTTTATGCTTTAGTAGTATAATTCCTGTGCACAAGCAACACTGCTTTCCACTATTCCAGAAAAAAAGAAGCCTGCCAAGATGTTTCTTTTTTTTTTCCCCCACAGAATTGCAGGTGCTCTGTTTTACTGCCATTACCCCCAGGCCTATCTGCTGCCCCAAATGCACATTTATGCTCCTGCCATGTATGAACTGGCCAAAGAGCACAGCCCTTCGTTCCCAGATATTCAGCCTTGATGATTCACAGGCAATAAAATGTGACAAGACTTTTCACTGACAAACGAACTGCAGGGCATCCTAATCAGCAGCTCTAATAACTGGGTTACAGCGTAAGGAGATAAACTCAAATGGAGCAGAACATTCGTAAGACAAGAAACGGGAGATGCTACTCAGCCTAAAGCACCACTGGTGCTATACAAAGACATCCAACTATCACAGCAACTCTTCCCCCCTTTGGAAGCAGGATTCCTTTCAAGTGCCAGTTAAAGACGGTCTCGGCAGCGCGTGAACAGAATGGCAACCACTCACAGCCCCCAGCATGACTACTTGGAGCTTCTTTTCCCTTTTCAATTGCAGCAAACTGCAGTCAGGCAGACAATGGAGGGGTTTTTTTGGTTGTTTTAAACAGCAGTGTGAGGATACTGCTGGTTGTCAGTGCTTTCAGGACAGGACACACACCAAGCAGCCAATACACCAGCTGCTGCCCCTGCTGCAGGAGGTGCCACGTGCTCGGAGGCTTGGACACAACCCACTTGGGTGGTTCTGGCATCAGCAGCAGATGAGTTTGTGCTAGCAGTGAAAACAGTGTCCCCAGAAGGTCACCTGTCCCCAAATGCTGCTTCTCAAAGGACACCTGCTCTGGATCTTTTTCCTAAGCTGTGCCAAATGGAAAGGTTTGCTTGTGTCAAATACATAAAGCCTCGTTCCCTCTGTCTCCCTACTGACAGCTTAAACTTCAGAGTGAATTTGTGACACTGTCACTACAATGGCAAAACCCTCTTTGGTTCAAGGCAACCATCTTTTCAAAAAGCTTCAGCCTCTACATCCACAGCAGGATCCCTAATGAGATTTTCTCCCAGCAAAACTGGGAGAAAATTTTTTTAGCAGACTTAGGTCCCTCAGTCACTGCTAAAATTCACCTTTACTGCAACAGAGGGTAAATTTCTAAGCACAGACCACAGGACCCCTTCTTCCAGCAGAAAGGATGTGCAGGAACCTGCCACAGGAGCTGGGGAAAGTTTCCTCTAAGCAGAGCCCCACTCTGCACCCAGGCCACAGCAGTTGGAAGACCATGGCTTTTGATGGTACTGTTAAGAAATGCCATGCCTGGGACCCTGGGGCTCTGAATTACTGGAGCAATGAAAACAGCTGAGGAATTTCACAGAATCCCAGCATTAATGAGGTTGGAAAAGACCTTTGAGATAGTCAAGTCCAACCCTAACACAATCTCACCAACTAAACCATGGCACTAAATGCCACATCCAGTCTTTTTTGCCCATCCTGGGCAGTTTCCACCACCTCCCTGGGCAGCCCATTCCAATGGCCAATCACTCTTTCTGTGAAGAATTTTTTCCTGACATCCAGCCTAAACTTCCCCTGGCACAGCTTGAGATGTGTCCTCTCCTTCTGTCACTGGTTCCCTGGGAGAAGAGACCGACCCCCCCCGGCTACACCCTCCTGTCAGGGAGTTGTGGGCAGTGACAAGGTCTCCCCTGAGCCTCCTCCTCTCCAGGCTGAACACCCCCAGCTCCCTCAGCCTCTCCCCACAGCCCTTGTGCTCCACTCCCCTCTCCAGCCTCGTTGCCCTTCTCTGGACACCCTCCAGCCCCTCCATGTCCTTCCCAAACTGAGGGGCCCAGAACTGGACACAGCACTCAAGGTGTGGCCTCACCAGAGCCCAGTTCAGGGGAACAATCCCTTCCCTGCTCCTGCTGCCACACTGCTCCTGATCCAGGCCAGGAGGCCATTGGCCTTGTTGCCCCCCTGGGCACCTGTGGCTCATGTTCAGGTCCCTGTCCCTCAGCACCCCCAGGTCCCTTTGTGCCTGGTGCTCTGCAGCCCCTCTGTCCCAGCCTGTGCTGCTGCAGGGGGTTCTGGTGGCCCAAGTGTAGAACCCGCACTTGGACTTGTTCAATCTCATGGCACTGGATTCAGCCCATCTCTCCAGCCTGTCCAGGCCCCTCTGCAGAGCCCTCCTGCCCTCTAACAGATCCACCCTTAATCCCAACTTGGTTGCAAACGTACTAATGGTGGACTCAATCCTCTTGTCCAGAACTTCAATAAAGATGTTAAACAGGATGCATTCTATTCCATCAAGAAGAGCCCCGTGTGTCAAGTCTCACTAGAGAGGAAGTCTCAGGGACCTCAGATGAGTTACAGGCACAGCCCTAGACTGTCATGGCCCTTAACTGTTTGCACAGAGGAACAGGGGGAATTAAAACAATGCACCACTTCCCTGCTCAGTTTATGATGCAAGATATAGTGAAAAAAAAAGAGGGCTGCCTCCCCAGCATACTTCACTGTGAAGGCACTGCAGAGACATGGGAAGGGACTCAGCAACATGGATAGGGAAAGCTGTACATTTACTCTCTAACTGATGATGAATGAGCATAGCAAAGTACAAACTAGAATATCTGATGCTCCAAGTCAGTATTTAGAAAAAAAAAATGTTTTAGAATGGATATAGAAGTTCATTTGGGGATTTCTTGAACACTCTCCCTCTCTCTTTCAACTAAAACCAAAACAAAAAAAAATTCATTGGTCAAATTAGTGGAATCACAATCAAAAGGTGAGTGCAGTTCTAAAAGTAATGTCTGCACTGCACGGTGTTATCCAAGCCACAGCAGTAGCTAGTGCAGAGGCACACAATAATCAAGAAAAGCTTAGGGCTGGGCATATCCTTTGTTACCCCTTCCCCATCTGTGCAGTAAGAGTAACACCACTTGCCAATAAAACAGGATGCTGTGAAACATTCAAGTACTTTAGCAATAAAGATTAGTAACAAATACCAAATTTAGTAATAAATCTAGTAATAATCTCATGTACTGCAGAGAAGCAGATGGAGAAAGTCATGTGATGGTGTCAGCTGGAACTGGAGTTTGGAGGATCACACTTAGCTGAAAGCCTTCACAGAGGCAGGAAGCAGCCTAATATTTTTCTCTAGAGTTTTCTAATTGACAGCACTTTTTCCCCCCCACTCCTACAGAAGGGTCCATCCAGGTTCATGTTGCATAACCTTTGTTGCCATTCCTTTGCTTTTGTTGTCTTCACTTAGTATTTGCCTTACGATGCACCAAACAAGTCATTCAGCAAAACAATAAAGAGAAAACAACAGAGAAAAAGATGCTGCACCTACAACACTGCTGGCCTCTCTGGTCAGCAAAAAACCACACAGGTTAATTTGCAACCCAGAAAGGCAGGGAAAATTACAAGATGATCGAAAAAGAATGCTATTTCCAAGGACACTGGTTTGGCCCTCAAGCAGAAAACTCTTACCTGCTACCACTTTTAACTGTATTTTATTTTTCAGTCATGTACAGTTTACTCGACTAAAGGTCGTAATAGGTGATTCTCATCTGATTTCTATGAAGACCTTAGAAAGTCACTGCTCAAAAGTGAAATGGCTGCTTTATTTCCCCAGACATAGGTATGTAAAGCCTCAAAGGACTTGGAGAGATTACATATTTGCACATTACAAAGTCCTCAGACATTCTTCTACTAACTCCATACATACTGATGATACTTAATAATGAAAGAGTAACCCTCTCATACTAGACCTAAAAAAAAATTGCTTAATTGGTTCCAACTCGGGTCTAAGACACGGGTATGAAAAACACAAAAGAAATTGTCCTAACCTCTCAGCCTGCTGGTATTTACTGCCTTGGTTGCCTGGCTTACCTTTTGGAGAAGACTGGGACTAAATCGATGGCATAGATTGTCCCCCTGAATTAGTAACAACTGGGAAATAAACAGCAAATCCTGAGTCAACAAGACATGACTCACTACAGGCTAAAAAAGAACTTTTCAGCATCCCACACAATGAAGATATCCAAGGCCACATCATAATGTTCCTCTGAAGACAGCTGAAGGAAACTCTCCAGGCTCTAAAACTGATGAATGGCTCCACCCAGAGCCTGTCAGAAAGGAGCAATGAGACATGAATGCCTTTTATTCCTAAAGGACTTGCCAGCAGCCCCTACCCAGCATCCAGTTTGCAGCTATTGTGTGCATCAAAAGAAGGCAAAGGGAAACCACCAAAGTCTTTTCATGGCTCAAGGGTGAAAAATTAATCCCTCCTGGCCCTGGTGGAATCAGATGCAGCCAACACACAGCATGGGAGACTTTTCAGCCTTTCTAGAAATATTAACTTGGGACTGATAAAACAAAACAAAAAAACCAACCAACACAACAACAAAAGCAACAGAAAAAGAAAAAAAAACCTACAAAAAAACCCCCCAAAACATGCCAAACAAATGGTTTAAAATTTAAGCTTCAGTGATGCCACTGAAACTTACACACACCCACAGGTAAGACAGTTCTTTCCTGAATCCCTCTTCCAGACTAAACAATATCTGAGCTAGTCCTTTTCTTATGGTGGTTGGGCTCCAACTCCTCAGCTCATGCAGGTCTCTGCCAAGCCTGGCAGGCAATTTCAGCACGGCCAGACAAGGTCATCAAGTCTCTCCTCTGGCTTCTAAAAAATGTTTCACTCTCAGATGATGAAATTTTCTAATACCAGGCAAGACATACAGCTTTTTGAGTCACAAAGCTTTGCTAAGCTCTAGCAAATCAAAATGGCTCTCAATGAAGCCTCAATCAGTCAGAAATTATGTTCAGTCCTTTGATAAATCGGGTCCTGAGTGCCACCTTCTTAGCACTGATGGGAGCATGTCACAGTGTGGCTGTTCCTGCAACTCAGAGGCACTGCTGTGAAAATGCTCATGGCTTGATTGGGAAAAAAAGGACCATAAAATAGGAAAATCTTTTCCCTTTTCTAGACACTTACTGTATTTGCCACCCAAGGATCCCACATCCTCTAGAGGTATCACTCAAACCTCGCAACACCCAGAAGAGAAGGTAACTTTACAGAACAGGATACAGCTGGAATGGGGGGCTTGCCCCAGATCAGAGAGGTTATCTGTGCCAGATTTAGCTCTGAATCTACATCCTCCTGGCATACAAACCCACATCTTCACTGGAAGACTACACATTTCACTGAAGAGCAAATCTGATGTTCAGTTTTGCTAAAAAAGTACACAAAGCAGGCAGGGAAAGCAAGGCATAGCACAGTGACAGCAGGGAACATACATGGAAAAAAATGAAATGTTGGCATAACTTACAGGAGCTGCATTGTTCTTCACTGTGACACTTGGAGTTGTGGCTCGTAGTGCCCCACTCACACCATGGTAGTATTTGAAGCAGATCTTTGTTTCAGCTAAAAAAAAAAAAATATTATTTAAGGTTAGAAGAACTACCAGGGAGAAGCTGCAAAAGACTGGCAAGCAGCTAAATTTTGAGTGGTTCATCCTGACTGCCTGGCACAACAAGGTATGTCCTGCCTCCAACCTTCTCCTTTGCCAGAGTGAAATTTCGAGTTTGGTTCCTGAGATTTAAAACAATTCAAACCCAAACCTCTTCCGAGCAGCACTTACCACAGACAGACCTTAGAGCATCTGATTAGCATCTTTTAGCTACATTAAGAAGAAAAAAAGCAGGAACAGATAAACCCTCCCTGTTCAGACATACCAAACACTAATGTGTAAAGAAATAGTGAGGGAAACTAAGGACAACAAGATTGCATAGTTGCTCACTGACAGGCTTCACCTTGCCAGTTTATTCTGGCCTTGGTCAGGGCAAAGATGTAGATCTCCACAGATTAACTGCTCTGTCAGTTGTAACATGAAACCATTTTTCACAAACATCAGAGTACTACCAGTCCTTGCCTTAGTGTATTTCCACTGATTTCCAAAGATTTAGATTAGGAAAGATCATGATTTTGGGCATTGACATTCAAATAAATAATATTAAGTGAGGGAAACTAATTTCAGTAACTGTATGAAGGCATATAAGTGAAAACAGCTTTTTGCTAATCAGCCTCTGACAACTCACTTCCTTGCTTACTACAAGAAGGAAAGACAGTTTCATCCAGCTTCTCTGTTGGTCTGTAACTACAAACAGATGTGAATTGCTGGTATTCACCACAATCCTGCTCCCCTTCTTGCCTGCAACTGGTGACTGCTGGAGCACACCCTGCCCTGCCTGCCAGCAGCAATTATGCACTGTTATATATGCAATAGGTATGAAAAATACCTGTTTAAATAAAAGCAGCATTCACATTTTCTAGTTTTAACTGGATAATGCCACAGAAATTCTCATCTGTTCCATAATATACTTGAAGGTGTTTTTCATAATCAAGTTTTCCCTCAACACCTGCTTTGCAGCTGCTTCTGAAGCCCAGGGAAAGCACCAGCCTTTGCCTGCAGAGCCATAACAACACCCACTGTAACCACAGTGCCAAAACAATAACGAAATACCAATTCTGTGTTTTAACACATAAACTATATTGCATTTTAACACCACAAGAGAAGCACAGTGCCAGCACAGTTAACATGCCACCATATTTTTCACCCCCACAGCCTGTTTTTCACCAGATGACCAGGTGCACATTTCTGCTCACATGGTGACACACATACTTCTCCTACTTCATGCACAGATGTGTACATGTCTCTCATTTTCCTCACAGCACTCCATACAAACTGGAACAGGCTACAGAATCCTTCAGCACCTCAATGAGGTGCCGTGGGGCCCATCCTGGGGTTTAATTCACAACTATGCCCCAAACAAACTGCTGTAAATTCAAGAGATTTACTTGAGGTGTCAGTGCAGCTGAGCCAGCGACCCCGTTGTTGCACCTGGGAGCACCAGTTGTTTCCTTCTGGCAGCAAAAAAAGCTGGATGAGCCTGTGGGACTGAAAAACTGCAAGTCCAGATTGAATTTTCACGTTGTAATTTTCTCTACAGGACTTTTAACAGCTCAGCAGCTAACTCATTTACTCGCTGAGAGGACAGCAAAAGCTGAGGATATCACAATAGCTAAAACATGCAGTTCTCACCAATTATTCAAATCTTAATTTTCGTCTCCCCTGGAGATTTTTAGCTACAGTTTCCATGGAACATTGAGAGCTAGAATAAAGAGAAGCACTTTTTTTTTTTTTTTTTTAAGTTTTTATTAACTCATGTAGTTAATAAAATATAACTTCAGGTATTAGCCTGCATGACAATGTTCAGACCCCACAGCAGGAAATCTTGTCGTAGGTTGACAAGTAGAAAATCAGTTACCACATATATTGGGAATTTAATTAAACTAAAAGCATTAGACAGAGGGAACAGAAGGAGAAAAGAATATATCCATATGTAGTTAATCTGGATATTAACACCACTTTCAAGGACAAAGGATTACTAAGATGATTGAATATATGTTTTTTGAAAGAACCATGTGTGTATTGAAGATTCCTCTCAGTTCCACACAACTATTTCTAATTTAATTTGCAAGCAAACCGCCCTCATAGAGGTGCAAACTGGCAAGAAAGCAACTCTGAGTGATGCAAGTGTCACACCCAATTCACGACGGTGGCAGAGGAGGAGCCATTCATCAGGCAGTAGTCAAAGGTTTCCTCCAGAGAACAGATCTGAGAGCAAAACATCTCTTTTGGAGACTTTTGCAGGTTGAGAAATTGTTATAGAGGTATCAGGAGAAAAACATTTCCTTTTTCCAGGTTCCTCCCTCTCCCTTTTGCTCATGTTGTTTTCAGACTGAAAATACGAGGAAAATGTCTATTTTCAATGGAGAGAGAAAACTTTAATAAATATAAAGCTTGCAAAATTACACATAGTTTCTCTATGTGCCAAAATGCCACTAACCCCCTAGAGTTGGGCATTTTTTTGGCCAGGAGACATTCTTTCCAAATAACATGGTTGGTGAAATGTTTTCACTGCAACTGAGTCTTAACATTTTAATCCACCTGAAGATTGCTCTTGCATTCTTGAATCACTTCTGAGACATTTCCAAACAGATGCAGACATC
The DNA here is from genome assembly GCA_013390005.1 of Calyptomena viridis. Lineage (NCBI taxonomy): Eukaryota > Metazoa > Chordata > Aves > Passeriformes > Eurylaimidae > Calyptomena > Calyptomena viridis. Next base: position 877,411 of record WEIV01020255.1, read on the forward strand.
TGCTGGCTTGGTACCACTCCCTCTGCAGATGAGCAGGCAGCACTGGGAGTATAGGTGAGGCAGTGATATGAACTGACCTGAATATTACCCAGCTGGCCTTTGTAAATAATATGTACTTACAAAGATATCTGCACTGTAGTCTTGTAGATTAGCTTGTTCTGGAATAAAGGAGAGCATTTAATGCTGTCCTGCTGCCCTTGCTACATGGCACAGTGCACAGGTCAGGAGCAGGTGTTGTCCAGTTAATCCCAGTTATAATTAAATATGTGCTGTTGTTATTTTCATCTCTAGCCAGAAGTAGCAGCTCACTGGATCCTGCCATGAAGTTACGATATTGAAGACGGGGAGTAATGAGGTTCAATTCCTTCAATTAGCAATGAACTAAGTGAGACTGGTCAACCTTCCAAGAGATGAGATACCTAAGGATGCTCAGAAATACTCACATCCGTGACAGCTACCACACTACTCAGCAATTGCCACAGATCCAGAACAAACCAGCATTGTATTCCTTTTACATACAATGCTGTATGTATGTACGTCAGGCTTGGTACCTCCATCTGTGCTGCTTTTGGTTGGAGTAGAGTTAATTTTCCTCCCAGTGGCTACTCCAGAGCTCTGCTTTACATTTGTGCTGAACACACTGAGGATAATACAGAGATGTCACTTTTATCCCCGAGCAGCATTTACACAGTGCCAAGGCCCTTTCTGCTTTTCACACTGGTGAGAAGACTGCATGGAAAACTGGGAGGAGACACATCTGGGAAAGGTGACTCCAACTGACCAAAAGGATATTTTACCCTTCCAATTCCCTCCTCGATCCCGCTGGTGGGGGAGTGGGGCTTGGCTGCTGGCTGGGGTTAAACCATGACCCCATTATACCATGACTGTGTCACAGCCAGACTGTCCCCAGCCGTGTGCTCGGATCCAACACTATTACCAGTGCAGAAAATACAGTGGCCCCAAAGGAAGGCCTCCAAGGCAAGGCAGGATAATAAGAACCAGGCAATAGCAGGGGTGATTCTGCTCCTTGCACCACAGCCTGCAAGCACCTCTGTGAGCCACATAGAAGGGATGGTCAAGAGAAATGGAGAGGAGCAAGCTGCGATGTAGTTCAAACCTGGACACCACAGAGATCATTCCCCATCCAGAGGAAAGCACTGACAGGTTTGATTTTTGCCAGAGAAACTTTGCCATGGAGATTCATCCTTTCACAAGAAAAAAAAGTTCATTTTGCAAAAATTATTTGTCTATCAAAGCCCTGAGTTAGCTCAGTTACCAAATCAGTTTTGCAAATTAACTGGAATATTAATTTAACAAACCGAACATTACTCTTGGCAATAGTTTATACTGCCTCTGCAATTACCCAGCCCTTGAAAACACCCTACTAAACTGAAGTGAGAGGAGATAAAATGTAGTAGGGTCTGCTAATAAATTACAGCTGGAGGTATTCAAGGTTGAAAGCCTTCGAGAGGCATCCCAGTTCCCATTATTCAGCCATTTTCCTATCAGTGTTATTACTCCTGTTAGTTTGATACCCTTTTCCTTCAAAATAATTCCATTCCTACTCATCTTCCTCATTCTTTCAGAGTTGTCAAAACTACCCTAAATGTCTCCTCAGAAGTTCACTTGCTCTTATAATCTTCTGCTCCTTGCTTACTAAGGCCAATCTGATCTCAGAGGTTTAGCCTTCACAGAAAGATGGATTTATTCTTTCAAATAAAAACCAAAACCAAACCAAAAAGCCCTGCCAGGATTACAGTAGTTTCCCTTGTTAAGCTAAAAGAAAACCCCAGAACATCCTAACAAGTATTTCAAGGAAAACTAAATTATATTCTTTAGGGGGGGCAGGAAGCATCAGTTGGTATTTGACAGGAGTGTGTGATACACCTGGGGCACTTCCACAAGCTTGTTGTGATTTACTTTCAGGACACTTTTTGTTTCAATTAAATAGCTGAGGTGACTAGGCATTAGCCAAGCATTTCTCAGTGCTGAAAAAACCTCTCAGGGAAGTAATGCCAGTCTTAAAAACTGAGTCATTTGTGATCAATTCAATCTATTACTAAAAAAGCTGTTGTTGCTCTTTTGGGCAAACATTGTGCATAAAAAATGAGAGGTGTCAAAACCAGTAATGAAAAGGTAGCTGTCTCTGGTAAGTAGGTGGGAACCAAGTGAAGCAAATCAGACAGCGAAGCAATTAAGTTATGAGTCATAAAGCTTTCCTTAGAGAGGAGCCAGAAGTGGAATAAACAAATGTATGATGCTGTGCTACAACCAAATTGCTGTGGGACCATCTTGAATTAAAGTAGCCACGGTGATCTCTGGAAGTGAAGACAGAACGTGTCAAAGTGAAGACAATGAGTCAATGGAGGGGAGGAATGTTTGAATACAACGGGGAAACTGGGATAGGCATATGGAAAAAATAGGACAATGGGAAGCCAAACCAGAGAGAGATTAAAGGCAGTTTATATGAGGTAAGTAATGTCCCCGAGGGGAGGAGAGGCCTGAGATTATTACAGAGTTACTGCACAGAGACAGGGGACCGGGCAGAGACACTACGACTGCCTGAACAAGACTAAATGAGAAGAAAGCAGGAAAAAGGAAAAAAGTTCAGGGAAGGCAGACAGGGAAAGAGTAAGAAAGTCAAACATGAGGAAGAAAGGAAAAAATGCCCCTTCAGGGTGACCTTCGGGAAGCTGAGAGCACAATGTATGAGCTGTATCAGGAGCCACCTGTAAAACCCAACGTAAATTTAGGTAGTTTCTAACAATACTGTACCTGCTCTGTCAGCAAGGAATTAGGACTCCTAACCAAGGTAAAAGGTAAGGTTATTGCTGGCAGATCTCATTGGTTCTTACAGCACTGATACATGGTACCAACAGCTCTAATTTCTTGTGCTGGATCAGAAAACTTGCCTGTTCCAGGAGTTGCTTGGTGACACTACAAAATGCAACCATGACACTACAGCTGTCAAGCTGGTTTGCTGCTCAGCCACCTATGGACTGTGTATTTCCTTAAACTGCATCTCAGGATTTGTTTAGTACCACAATCACCTACAGTTTACCACAAGCAACTCAATTTTTAGACAACTAACAGTTTAAAAATCAAACAAGGCCTAAACAGGTGTGTTTCTTTAATCCCTGTTGCAGAATTTTCCAATTTTCTGATGCCTTTTTACTTTTCCTGCTCTAAAACATGTACAAACACATAACAGACCTGTTTGGAGAAACTGTGTGATTTGACATTTTAAAGTCTCACCTTTCAGATAATTATTATGCTTTCCAGCAAGAAACAAAAAGGTACCTAGAGCAAGAATTAAGGCTGACCAGTATGTATCAATAATTTTAGGCACAAACGTTTGCAAGGAAACTGCAACAGCTCAAAAACAAGCAGTAGAATACTCAGAAAATATCTAATCAGGATTTAACTTGAGCCGAAAATGCAAACTTGTCAAGATATAGAAATGCAGGGTTAGAACATTCAAATAACCTTAATTCTGCACCAACAATGTATTTCAGTATTTGTAGTTCTAACTGATGTTTGAGGAACAGATCAGATGATCTTAGTATAATAATAAAAAAATAATTTAAGCCCTCAGTGTTGCAAACTCCATACTTCATACTCTCATACTTGATTTTGAGTCTAGCTTTGTATAATCCACCTCTATTACATCTAGCATTGCTGATTACTAAAGCTGCTTGAAATTTTTCATTATAAACCTTGCTTTCAGATGCTTACATATTTTCAAAGACACAAAGATTTGGAGTAAAACTTTGCATGTTGGATGTCTGCATCAGATCTACAGAGATGTACAGCAAGAAAATTTTATCCAGAAATTTGTAGCTGAGGGTAAGAGAAAACCATGGGGTTTTTACACATGAAAGATTTCTGAAGACCCTTCCTTTTACTCCCCTTCAAGTTAATATGGAAAAGTGACTAAACTAAGCATATATCTCCTGGTGTTCCTGTAAAAGTACATTAAAATTCATCTAACTTATCAGCCACTCAAAGAATTCAGTTTGATATACTCATTTGAGATATCTTTGATTTTACCACCTAAATGCCCAGGAAATCCTAGCTGTGCTGAGCATGTTCCAGACTGGCAACAGGACAGGCTTTTTGTGCAATACAGATGTAAGCTCTTTGTGGCTGTGCCATGTCTGGAAGCAGGAGGACTGTATCCCTGGGTATCTCCCCACTGTGCCAAATAGCATGGATGAGGAGAATATGAATGCACTGCCAACTTGCCTGTGTAAAGGAAGAGGTGGAGGCAGCTGGGGGGATTAGGGATGGGGAAAGAAAAGCCAGCACAAAAGCAGGTATGATTGTGAAGGAAAAAACCCTGTGATCTGTGGTCATAGGCTTGAGCAGTGTTTCAGTCTTGCTACAACAAATGAGCAGTGCCAGCTGCCTTCACAGTAGGAACACAATGCATGAAAGGGGGCCCTTGGGCTCAAGCTGCCCATCAGGCACCCACAGGGAGGTGGCAAAGGGCTTTAAGGTCAGTCTGCTGGCTAATATTCTTGGCAGACAGGCAGGGGTTGGAATGCATTAAAGTCTGAAGCCATCCAGTGGCCTTTGTGACAGCCCAGTTCATGGACACGGGGCTGGCATTTAGATGGACAACTAGAGTGGAGGCTGGTGGAATGAGGCAGAGTATATCAAGTCAAAGCTTCCACAGGTACCCATCACAGGAAAAGGTCAGTGCAAGGATGCCAGTGCCCAGACAGTAGTCGAAGATGCTAAATGTCTTCGATAAAAAGGTGTTTTAGCCCTTTTGTACCTAGGAATAGAACCTGCAGTTTGTGCTGGCACATGTCCTCCAGCTATTCCTCCACTTCTTAAATTTCATTGTACAACATGAGTAATGGACTTGAAATTTGGTTTACTCAGACAGCTCACATCCTTGAAAATATTAATTTCCTTCTAAAATTATCTTCAGATGGGGCTAGGTAGGGGGGCCAGGGGCAGAGGAAGACAAGGACTCAAGCTTAGCACTGCCAGCACTGATTCATCTCTCCTCCTATTTCTTCCATATTCATAAAGACAGCAGGATTCAGCCCAGAACAGACAAGAATTTTATCTGCTTGTTTACAGTCAACCCCAACTGTGATATCTACCTGCTCTGCCTTTATGGTCTGTTGTAAAGAAATGACTGATAGGCACCAATCTGGATAAATAGAATTTGGGAAAGGGGGGGGGATTGTAACAACTTACCTGTCTTTCATCAGGACATCAGGGAAGAGCTGTTTGTGAGAGACATCTTAGTCACTGCAAACAGCAAATTATAAGGGCTACACTAAGACTGAGACTTTAATGACATTCCAGAGCCTACAGGCGGCCTAATGTTTTTATGTAAATCAGCTTAACAATGAGTTTTTCACCATGAGCATTAGCAGTGAGCAATTTATTTGAGAAAAAACTTGCAATCATCAAAGCATTTTTATAGTTGAGTCCATAATGACTGAAAAACATGCCTAAAGTTTGCCCTCTGATCCTTAGCACTCGTGCACATTGCACAACATGGCAGGCAAACCCAAACCCATGGCTCCTATTTATGAGGGAGATGATCTCCAATTACTTCTGAAACCCAACGACTACAACAGACTAAGTTTTTAAATAACACTTTTGTTTTAAAATGGCTCATCATCTTGGTTACAATGGAGTCAACATTTCTTTATCAAAATTGACTAGTAGAGAAAAAAATCTCTATGCCTCCAGTACACTGGAAATGAGCCCTTTCTGCCTCCCATGCAGCAAGCCATCTGTTTCACTGTATTAGTGGCCCCTTAGTGACATTAGAGTCACTGACACATTCAGGAACATAATTTGAACCAGAGATATAGTGCCTAACTGTATTCTCAGTTACACCATATATATTAAACCACAACCTAGACAGAAAATAAATATACAGAAACACTGACACTCCTGAGCTTCGCTCTAAGTATCAGCAGAGGCACTGTGAGGGTGACTCAGGGATGACAGAGAAAGGTATGAACTCAAAACTATACAAAAATGCACAGACCCTCAAAAGATGAGGGACAAGCAGAGCTGGGGACCCCTCTCCTCCCTTCACTGTGATATACAGCTACTGGGCTGTCCAAGATGAAGCAAGCTCTTATTGATTGCCTCTACCACAATATATCCCTTAGGCTTCCAGGAATTATGTTTGCCTCAAGTCAACTGCCTCTTAGAGCAGACAGTCTGTGAACCATCAGCTCTTTGCTTTCAGCAGGGCAGTAGGACTTTAAAGTCTTAATTAAATACATGTGACTGGATTATGCCTTCAGGCACAGCTTTGAGCAAGAGATAACACACAAACTTCAGAAGCCAAGTGCCTCAAACACAGCCTTCTCCATCACAACATGTTTTTATTCTCCTTGATCTCAAAACATGGGTGGACCTTTGGATTTAAAGAAGCAGAAAATTACATCAGCTTTATGATCAGCAATTAGTATTTAGGAAGGCATAAGCCATAACTTTACCTGGTGCCTCCTCTGTGAAGGGAGAAGACAGGATGAAAAGGGACACCTTTCAACTGGAACCTTGCCAATTAGGCAGGAAGTCGGGGAGGATTCATGTTTTCACTTACATTAGCAGCAGTTTAATTCATGACATCTGCTACAGCACTTGTTGAGCTGGTCTTTATTCCCACGTCTGATAAGCATAACTGAATTTCACAATAGAAACACAACAATCCCTGGAGTCAGTCTTTAATTTTTTCCCCAAGAAAGTTATCTTTGTAGACATGAGTTCCAAAACAAACCATCATGGTGCTCACCATTTCTCCAACTCCTCTTGCACGTTGTATCCTTTCTCTACTGCCAGTTAGAAGCCCTATCTATTCACATCTGCAAGTGCCAAGATCTTCTCAGTCAATAAATATATTTTTAGCATAATATCACAGAAGTACTTCCTAGTGCTCCAGTGGTTTCAGTTACATACTACACTAAGCACATTATTGTTTGTTGCTGCTACTTTTAAACATCAAATTAAAAAGCTAATTTTGAGTGATTAAGAGAATTATGTGTCACGAAATCATACAACAAAGACTGTTCATTGCTGTCAGAGTACAAACACCCTAATACAAGTAAAAGAAGTCAGAAAAATGCTACTTTTGATTGAAGTAAGAGCTCACAGTGAAGAATAAGAAGGGATGTTGTGATACTCCCTTAGGCAGTAGTAGGTTATATATACAGAGAATCATGTGATGGCAAGTATGACAATTCATACTCTTTGCTTTCTGCATTCAGAGCAGAACTACTTGCAGACAATTTTGGAAGAGAACAATTTTGAAAATTTGGAAGACCAAAACGAAGGCCAATGTTCCAGCCTGTGGCATTAAAGGCAAGAAAAACATACAAGAAAGCAACCCCCAAGGAAGGGAATGCACTTCTTCCTTCATCTCAGGATTATCTGGTAAATTTATACAGCACCTAACAGGTCCACACAGTGTGAGAAGAAAATGAGGACAGCTGCACCTGTGTTTTGGCACTGTAACCCCACTGAAGGCAAAAGACAGTCACAGCATGGTAACAGTGCAGTGGAGCCTGAGATCTTTGGCACACCAGTTCCTGGTTTCACATGATCACCTTGAAAATGTTTTATTCCTTCACACACACTTTTTCCTTCTTTACAAATAGGAAATGAATAGCAGCAACCAATATGTAATTCTACCACTAAATACATTATTAAATACAAGGGTGAGATGAACAGCCTTGCACTGTTAATTGCCCAATGACCAAAATTCCCCAAAGTTCAGTTGTTCTGAGAAACAGCACTCTTTGAGGATTTTTCTAGTACACCATAGACTTACCTGCATAGGTCTTGTAAGCATTAATTAAACAGAAGAAAAGAGACTTGTGTGTCTTCACAACACAGAGCAGTTCTCGCGTTTACACAGCCGAATCATCTATAATTAATTGAGGTCACCCACTCAGAACCATGAGCCTTGAATAAAAGCTGCATGCCAGCTATGCTGCTGAGGTATTTTTTTCCCCTGTCCCCTCCTTTTAGCCTTACAAATAGTTTGCTTCCATTTGCTGAAAGACCACAGCCAGAGAAAGCCCTTTGGTTCTCCCAGAGCCTTGTGAGCCCTGATGGTGGTTGGTGAAAACCAGTCAGTGCAACACCTTTGCAAACATAATGCTGTTTATTATGGATAAGACCTTGTCTTTATTCCTTTAAAACAATGCTCCCAGAGCTGCTCTCCCATGTGCCATGGCTGAGCTCAGCAGGGATGGGAGTGTGGCATGTGAGGATTTAGTCAGATTTACTTTCTCCAGTGAGGACTTGTAAAAGACATAAACTCAAAGCTCAGATTGCCCAGGGACACACAGGAGATCCTAGAGTTGTCTGCTTGATGCACAGCCCCTTTTGTAGGGTCTCTGCTTTCTCTGCAACAATGCCATCTCTGCAGATCAGATCTCACATGCTGAGAGCCACCATAAGACACACTGCAAAGAGAAGAGCCCTTGGCATTCCAGCTTCACACACTCCGGTCTCATCACTGTGGTTTCTATCCCAACACCAGCTGTTTGACCATGGCCTGCACCCTATAAATTTCAAAATCACCACTGCTTTGCATGATTGTGCCCGTGTTTGTCCCCAGACCTCCCACAGGAGGAACTGCAGCTGGCTGCAGGGATACAGGCTCACAGCAGGGACTGTGCATGGCATGGGCTGGTTCTTCTGCAGAGGTCTCTGTTTGGCACTCAAGAGAAGGGAGTGTGACCAACTCCTTTTCCAGGAACCAGGATTGTGCACTAGGGGTTTTTTCCTGTACTTGCATGCCACTAACAACAGCAACACCTGCCTGTTGCTGCCTGTAGTATACAGACCATGACCAACAGCAAGCTATGTATAAGGCATATGCTTGGTCCTACAACACCCAGTGTGTGAAATTCCTTCTCAGGAAAGCAATTCACAGGCAGTTCTGCCTACAGAGATGATGTCACATCCAAGATCTCAAAGGCAGATATTGTAAGGGAGGCTCTAGACAGGTCAGGATCTGAATCAACCAAGAAAGATTCACATCACAGTGAGAATGAAGGCTGGAACTCCTCAGAGCTAGGTGATGCTTTCTAAAGATCAGTGAAAGCAGGAAAAAATCTTCTCATATTTAATCACTTTTAGCAGAAGCCATGAATTTGACTTCTGCTGTAGTTGGATTCACAACTGTATGTGATGTTGGAACACTGAGGCTCTCTGCTCTCTTTTACAAAAGGAGAACAAACCCATCAAACACTGCTGCTCTTCTGAAGCTTCCCACAAAATCAGCTTCTGTGGGAACCCTCCTATGAGACTTTTGTGATTCACATTACAACCTCAACAGTAGAGGCAGAAAGCAGGTAATTTGGTTGCATTTGGTTAAGCCACTCGACACTGAGTGATTTCTTATACCTTGGCTTGAGATGACCCACACTGCTCACCCATTCAGGAAACTTCTTTTCACAAGGGCATTTTGATTAGGTGCCACTGCTACATTTCCTATTTTTAATTTCCATGGGAATTTATAAGACAAAGCACAAGTTATCAAGACAGAAAAGATCAAAGGGCTGCAAGGAAAGAGGTATTATACCTGTTATTACTTCTCAATTTAAAGCTCCCTCTGAAATGTCCTATTTCAACAACTTTTTTTTTCTTCTCTAAAATACCAACTTCTGTTCACCATTTATTTGCAATCTAATAATTAGGGAAGAAAATTGCTGTAATCACAAAATGAAACATGACTTTTTAAAACCCAGAAATTCTAACAGTATCTCACTTGACACCAGTAAAAAGAAGGAGCTTCAAATAGGTTACACTAAGTTGAAGGGCAAGATAAAATATCCTGACTGTAACAGAGACAAGCAAATCTAATGCTGAGTGCATTGGATGAGTGTATTTGTTTTCAAGAGCAATAAAAATATGGAACTGTGGGGAAAAAATTACTATGAAAAAATTACGATGCTGTATTTGCACAGGTTAAAAAAAAATACTATCTTGTAACATATAGTGGAATGACATGGAAAGGAAACACCAAATTTAAACAAGCGTGGGGACAAAGAATCCTAGGCAGCCCAGACAAGATATTGCACAGTGTGGAAGGTTTATTCTTCAGAAAATATATCAATATATCAAAATTGCACATAGATGCCAGTGTGCCCACCACCTGAAGGTGTCTGCCAGGTGGCCAGCACATTCTCTCTGACTTGGCACTTCACTCTGATGTGGGTGAAGGGGTACCAGCAGTGCCAGCTGCAGATGTTCACTCTGCTGGGGGGGCTGACATTTGCAAGCCTTCGGAGCTGCCACCCTGAAAGTCCTGGGCTCTGGCTCCCTGAAGCCCATCCGGGCTGAAACTGCTGCAGTCACACACACAGGTGTCACACAGGAAACATTTTATTAATTTTTTTACAGTAGAGGCTAAGATCTCCAACCACAGCATGCTTAATTCCTCTGGGATTTGCTGCACTGTGCAAAGAAAACCCTAATGCAAATCACCAATAGGCTGAGCAAGATCCAACAGCTGTTATGTGACAACACACAGTGGGACAACTACACAGCCCAGACTGCTGATAACTTAAGGCTATTTTTAAAACACTGTTTTTTCAGAAATGAGCTTGCAGAGTACCTAGACAAAATCCAAAGCCAAGGCAAAGGACATCTGAAAAAAGGAAGTAATAGTAGAGAAAAGATGATTCTGGAATAAGTTTCCTTTGAATCACCTGCACATTTGTAACATGTACTATTGCTAATTTATACTCAAGTGTATTTTATGTTTTTCCTCTAATTTGCCAGTTAAATACATAAAAATACGACACTTAATCCTAATCTTGGCACTCGCAGTCCTGCCTCTATTGAGCTCCAAGGGAGAGATTCTATACCCTATATGTAGCAACATTAAAAAAGGAAAATGCTCTGTCTTTCCCTTGCAGTCCTTAGGACAGATGTCAGCTACCTGTGCCTGAGGTAGGGCTGAAGACTTCAAGTGTCCTGCAGAACCTGGGCCACTGCTTTGCCATGTGCAGCAGAAACATGCTGAGCATTCAGATGAAATGCTTCAATGCCAGGAAACCTGAGCTCTGTTCAAAGCTCTGCCCAAGAGGAGAAGAATATGAGTCTTTGCCAGTCCTTCCACAAGCCAGTTTTCATAACAAAAGGACTGTTCTTAGAGAGCAGTATTCTCTCCTGCAAAACAATGCCCATGCCCACAGTTTGTAGGGGCCCTAATAAGTGCATTAGCACCTGGGAAAAGAGCAGCTCAGTAACAAACACCCAGCAGGTACATGGTGCAGGTGGTCACTGCCTCTGCAGAGGTAAGGCACTACATGCACACTTCTCCACTGACCTGAAGGGATTGGGTTGAGTGGGTCATCACAGGATTTAGCTCTGCTTAACACTTAGCTGTTATCAGTCAGGTCACACTAAAACTGAAAACTACATTCCCAATTTCTTTTAAAGTATTTGTTTAAATCTACCTTACACTTATTTTCCCTTAAGTCACAGGCAGGTTTGTACTCTAAAAAGTCCTGGGCTGTGACCCTGCCACCCCTAGTGTTACAAATCCCACTGAGAGAGCAAGGCATGCAGACATTCAGACTGTATTTGGCACCTTGCCCAGCAATCACAAAGGAAGAAGCAGAAAGTGACACTGAAAGTTACTGGTCTAACTGGGTGGCTGTAGTGCCTACAGCCAAAACACATGGGGGAAAGAACACATGGGACCTGTGAACCCATGGAACCCAAAGAACCTATGGAAGGAGAGCTCTTTTGGGAAGCAAAGATCATGTACAACTGATGGGATGGTCACAGTAACAGGGGCACTGCCACACGAGCTTGGCCTGTTCTTTCCACCCACTGTACTGCAGGTGCATTCACCAAACAGCTCCTTCACATCTTCTGCTAGGGTTCCACCAACATCAGGGGAATTGTAGCTGTAATTGCTCTTAAACAATCTCGTTTATTGAGATATCCAGGCCACACCCCACACACAATTCTGTAGCTTGTCTGTTTTAATACACAAGTCACAATGCCAAGAAGGTCACACAAAAGTATCTGCTGGTAATATGTTTTTGCTCACTCACCAGGTCAAAACAGAATCTATAAAAAACATATTGTAACTGCAAGTAACCTTACTATCACCAGCAAACATGTCTTTTTGGCAGTATTGAGAACAGAAAATGAAAAAGGGTTAAACAGCCAAGAATGAAGTTTTGAGACCACAGGAGAGAAACGAGCCACCCTCCTGGTATGAGTTTTCCAGTTTTAAGGGGAGAGATTCCAGGATGTGTTTGCAATAGATTGGTTTGTAGGTTTGTTTTTTTCCTCTGATACCTCTGGGAATTTCTTGTCTAAACACCAAACATTTGAACTCTTACCTGCTGTGAATTGACATCACCTCATATAATGAATCCATCCCAGTTCACACAAAAAATACCTCATCTCTTGTTTTTCAAATAGAGATCCTTTACTAGCACATATATATTCCACATCTGAGGCATTAAATAGGCCAGCACAATTTTTACCACATCAGTTTGGACTGTCAGAGGAAGCATATGTGCATGTACATTGTGCACCTGTATAAAATGCAACTGCTGAGTGCCACACCAAGACTCCAAAAGAGGTAAATGTATTTCCAGTACTGTTGTTTCATAGTTTTAATGGTTCATTTTCCCACCTCCTTGCTGGCTTGGAGAATATACCTACCACAAAGCCACTGTCACGACCTAAGGGAGGGCTGTCAGATACTACTTTGAGTCATCTGCCAGCATGCAGGAATCTTTATGTCAGCCATGACAAGCTGTGGTTTCTAAAATTAAAATGTTTTGAAAGACTAAGTAACTTTTAGTCCACTGCACGACAAAAACTGCTTGCAGATTTTGTGTTTAATTTATCCTTTTAAACATTTCCCAGCATTTAGACTGTATGCCTCTTCCACACTAGCTGTCAGAAGTCTGATTCATCTTGTTAAAGCCAATAGAAAAACTCCCACTCAGTGGGATCTCAGTGGACAGAGACCACACCTACCTCTTCTCAGCTGTGATCTGTTCCTGGCACATCCACGTGTCACTTAGTCCTGCTGCCCTTCTCCAAAACATTTCTCAAGTTCCTGCAATCTTTTGGTTTGAAAATAGCCAGGTAAAGAAAAAAAGGTCTGCTAAATGCACTACCAACTGGATTTATTTTCCACAGCACATTACATGCACAGGACAGCTAAAGCATTAGGCATGTCACACAAGTATTGCTTGGCATTTCACTGCATCTCAAATGCAACAAAGTTATGAAATTCAGCAAAAGAAATGGATCTGCTAAAGCAAAATCAGGTTCTATTTTCCAAACTGAACAAGACAGGCTAGTTCAGAGGCAGAAACTTTTATCTTTGTACGTATTATATCTATTTAAAAGGCTTTCACTGAGTCATTTTCTAACAGAAGAAAGCACAATATGAGATTTTTAATCCATTGTAGAAGCTCAGCACACTTAATAGAGAAGCAGTAAATACAGAGGTGCCAGCTAGCAGTGCTACTGTTAAGGCTGTGTAGGGGGTTCATTATTAACCCAGTTCTCTGGGTTTCACAGCTCAGTTTGAAGACATCCATTCACTGCCCTTAAACCACCATAAAAAATTTCATCCTAGAAGCAATTTATTTGGTTACTTCTTGTAAAAATGCAAAGAGACAAAGGGAATTATACAAAATTTTCATGCTTTTCCATAAATATATAGTGGGGAAAGAGTTAATAATGTTAAAACAGCATATTCTGACACTTTGGGGTGAAATCCTTGCCCCGTTTAAATTAACAGCTAGTTTTCTCAGCTGCAGCAAGGGCAGGATTTCACTCTCTGAATCCTGGAGAAGTTTAGATCCTGCTGTCCACAGAGCTGCTCTGCAAGAGCACGTACCTTCTCCTGTTTAATTTGTGGTCTTCCTAAGCCTGTTCTAATTGCAACATAATGCAAATTGGCTCAAGCTCCACTGAAAGACATTGGTATAGATTTTTACAGTGTGCATTGTCATGCATTTCCTGTGTTTCTGACACAACTAGAGACAGGATCTTTGGAAAGAGAAGTTCTAGAGAACAACTGGAAGCCCTTTCTGGACAGAACCACCACCCAACAGGGTTGTATTTATGTAACATGCACAGCACAGGCCACTAGAGATGTGAGAGCTTTGCTCTGCTACTGACTGAGTGCAAGGGCAACTTTACAAACAGTACTGACAGTTTTATCAATATTTTTGGAAAAGGACCGTCTTTGGCAACACGGTTGAAAGCTGGCATGGGTTTCCAGGTTAAGGCTCTGTACTAAGATTTTAGTTTTAATTGACTCTGCCTATGAACGTACGGCCTTTGTGAGGTAGAAATCATGAGAAGCTTGGTTGATCTGCTTGATTGCCATCTACTTTTCAGTCAGGGAAATCAACATACTTACAGCTGAGATTCCTCCTGGTTAAGTTTAATTTTCTTTCCCTCAAAAGTCAGATAGAAATTAAAATTGAAAAGCAGCATGAACCCACACGAAAATACCCTCTGCACCAGAATATGATAAACACAAAACCTAAGTCAGAGGCTTTCTGTCGAGGTCCCACTGCTGTGACCCTCACATTTTAGTGTCTAGTTAACATCCAAATGCTTGCTTACATTAGCTGTGGCCTACTAAGACACCAAAGCTTTTAGGAACAGCACCTGGAGATGATCTAAACTATCAGCACTGGAGCAAGTCACCCAGTAATTACAACTGATCACAAATCCGTCACTCCAAAAATGGTGTGGAGAGAAATGACTTTGGGCAGAGCCAACCAAGACAAGTGACTGAGGTAGAAGCCTCTCAAGCACCACGGATGACTTGGCTGTGGCTGCCTCTGGAGTGAGCCCCTACAATCCAACTTACCACTATGTGTCTTTTTCTTTTTCTACATTTTCTTAATACAAAGCATGTTCATGAAGATTTCTCCAAAATCTAAGGAGGAGTCAGGGAAAAGAAGACAATAAATTCCAAATATAGTGGTACCAAAATTTATTCCTCATTTCTGTGGCATGCCATGCATAGACTTCACACAGCTCACAAAGGGAAAAGAAAATAGTGACTCTATTAGCTATGCAGATTGAAGATTCCTCACAGGCAGCTCATAAAGCTTACCATAATATCCTGTAAACAGGGAAACATTTAAAAACCTGAATCCACAAGTGTGCCAGCTACAGAACATCACCTATACACAAATCCTGGCAAGTGGAGGGAAGGAAAGCATTTCATCTCTCCCCATGACTATGAGATGCTGCAGTGACAAACAAAACTAAAGAAGTGTTATTAGTGGTTTTTAAGTGAGCAGAGCTGGCTCATTCCACCTCAGGCAAACACCCTTACCAGTAGGAACAAGGAAAATGCACCTCTTGGAGGTCTGTAGGCTAACAGACTGTAGAGGTTCCAAAGTCAGAAAATCACTTTAGCTAATACATCTCAGGAGGCGAGGAGAGTTCCTCATAGTAAATCAAAACCTTAATAATGCACCTGTATTCTGTTTTAAAGAAATATTTTCTCTCCTCCTTAAATCTTGTCTAACAATTAAGCAGCCAGTGAATCTAATTCACCGGTGGCTTATCACTTTTTGGTGGAAATCTGCTGTTCAAAGTATTGCCTGACAACCCCGGGAGGTTAATCACACATCAGTTTTTGTGGCCTCCAAGGTATCTCTGGGGTTACTCAGAGTTGCCAGGTTATAGAGCTATTTCACCCTCAGGAAATACTGCTCAGCAGCTTGGATAACCAGCAAGTTAGCAGGAAAACAAACTGAGATTGAAATGTCTACAAGCCCCTGACAGACCTTGATATGTTCCAAACACGCTTTTTTTAACAGAGTAGAAAAAGAGAAGCAGAACTGTATTCACATACTTGTAACCCTGTGCTGACGGCAGTGCTAAGACACTTTTCTGTGTGTAAATTGATTTTAGAAGTGAGACACAGGAGACAGAGGTGTCCACGACACGTGGGCTGCACCAAAAGCTGCTTCCCTTCCCAAAATCTGCCTCTGGAGCAGAGAGGGACCCTCAGAAGCCTAGAGCTCTTGCCCACGAGATGCCTGGGAAAGCTCCCTGGTGCTCATCTACATCAAAAAGATTACACATTTATTCTTGTGTTTGCACTTTGCTGGTTTTGTACTTGTGCCACTCACAAGTCTGTGTCTGGGGGAACACTGATTGCAGGTTACAACAGCCACAACCACAGCTTAAACTCTGATACATGTGCATTGCCCATCTTATTTCTAACCCAGCTATACCTCACGTTTGGAACATTGCAGCAATGTAATTCAAAATCAAAATTGCTCTGTATGGTGTAAATTATTTTGGTTACAAAAATAAGGGTTTTTTAACATCTCCTTTTTGTATCTTCCAACGAGAGGAACTTGCACAGTATCTCAGACATGCAAAAGAAATGGGTCAGGAAAAAAAACAAAATTGAGAGGCATAAAGATCATATTTGCAAATAAAATAAGACTTGTTCCGCTTTTAGATTTGAGGCCCAAGACACATTTATATTTTGGGTTCTGCTCTAATCAGACCTGCCTTGAGCCAGCAGTTGGACCAGACAATCCAAGATCATTGAACCATCACATTAATATCTTTTTTATACTGTGAAGGGGCCACTAAGAGGAAGCAAGATTACCAGTATACACAGTCTAATGGTGCCTTCAAATGGCCCCAGAGTGGGAAGCAATCAGCTCTGTAGCTCTTACTCTCAGGAATGAGTCCAGAGCTACAATGGAGCTGTGAAAGATCAGCCCAGGTGAGTAAACAGGTCACTTCCCCACATCCCTGCTTCCTGCTGCTTCCAGAGGGAACAAGTTCCTGACAGGCACACAGGCTCTGCTGCCAAGGAAAAGGAAGGGTCTGGTGGAAACACTGCTGTCTACTCTCAGAAGTCTCACTGTAGCAGCTCCTTTTGGTAAAGGAGACTTGGGAAAAAAATCCACAGGCAGGACAATGCTCAATGAGAGAATGTATAATGAAATTAGCAGAGATAATTTAATGAAAGAGGAAGGAGAGAAAGAAGCATCCTTACATAGATTTAATTAATAAACAATTCCAGCAAAACTATTTCAAGGTTGGTTTGGGGCTTTTTTTTATAAAAGCTATTAGCACTGAGATATAGGAGAAAATTATACCTGCTGCTGCTGGGGTAAAGTGAACATCTAAAGTATCTAAAGGGTTGAAGAAAAGCTTGAAAGTATAAAACACTATTTGTTTGAGATCCTATTACCAATGATAAGGACCTTGCAGAAGGATGTTTCTGCTGGGCAGAAGTGTTTGAACCCTACAGGGAGACAGTAATTCATCCCTGCTGACCTTCCACTCTCTGAGTCAGTTTGTTCTGGGTATAAATGGTGTTCTTGACATCTGGCAGTCTCCATAGCAGGAAAGCCTGGACCAGGAGTAAGATAACAGCAGGGCTAGATTTACTGGCTAGTTAATGAGAAAAGCCAATCATCAAAAGGTTTCCTGCACCATAAATGCACTTTTTCAGAGGCAGGATGAGTTACTACAGTCCTGCACCACAGATATAATTTTGCCTTCCTCATGGAAGGTCAAATAAGTTTTGTCTGTCTAAGAAAATAACCAAACATTGTTGTATGAGTTGGATAAATATTACCATAACTACCAGAAGGCATAAGAAGCAAAGTGGCTGGCTGAAATCAGACAGTAAGATAGCAGGGTTACAAACAAATCACTGAATTATGTGATAGGATTTATTCCCCTTTATACACTCACATTTTCCTGTGTCCTGCTGGACATCAAGAGCCCTTCAGATGCTCCACTACTGCAGAGAGTTATAAAAGAGCCTTTCTAAAATAAAGCATGAAGACGTGAAACAAACTCACTGCCTCCATAAATTGAGAAAAACATTATCTTTAATATATACACTTCCAGTTCTGTTTTGATTTATTACTTTCATGGTATGCTCTAACAGGATTACAAAAAAAAAAAATCCATAATGCTCCCCCGAATTAGAAATGGTAAATTATTAACACTGATCTATTCTTTAAGAACTTCAAACTTCCAGGGCAATTCCACCAAATCTCTAGACAGCATCATCCAAAAAACTTTTCAGAAGCATTTAACAGTGGCAAAGACTAACTGATTTGTGAGTCAGAGGTGACACAGTAATCTCTTACTGTCAATAGTAGAAAGATTATCAATCACAAACCAACATTATCTAAGTTATACTGATCCATTGTAATAAATCATGTGACTTCAGCACTCATTGTGCAGAATACTGACACCCAAAGTTGAAAGCAGCAAAATAAAAGGTATCTGTTTATGCACTTGTCAAACACTAGGTTAGATGAGAAGAATACAGCCACTAGCTTCCCTACTGGATTTCAGGACTCTCTCTTCATTCCCTCAAGTGCATGATGTGGTCAGTGGTACACTGGGTGATACCAAAGCCAAAGAAAGAAACATGCATGTGCAGCAGTTCTGGCCCTAAAGCAAGTACAACATGGCTGAGGGTATTGCTGACGTGACTGGAAGACCCAAATGAACCTGTCTTTTCAAACTTTGGCACCTACAGTCAGACTCCCCCAGACCCAAAGCAAGGATGTGCCATTCCTCCCCTGGCACACTGCCAGGTACAGGCTGCTC
Source organism: Calyptomena viridis (assembly GCA_013390005.1). Taxonomy (NCBI): domain Eukaryota; kingdom Metazoa; phylum Chordata; class Aves; order Passeriformes; family Eurylaimidae; genus Calyptomena; species Calyptomena viridis. The sequence continues at coordinate 896,026 of WEIV01020255.1, forward strand.
CTGTACTGGGGAGCAATGGCAGGATCAATAAGCAGCTCCAGAAGGACACAGGCCCCACCTGAGACCTCCAGTGAGATCTGGAGAAGAGGGAGTGGTGCAGAGCAGACCAGAAATTACAGCTGTCCACAAATTTTTGGGACGGAGCACGGACAGATTTAAGCAGAACTACTTTAAGGACCACACAGCCTCTTTTCAGCCTCCTGGCAGCAGCAGCATTACTGGATGCTCCCCAGTCCTTACCTATTTCTTGTAAAGGGTCTTAAACAACAAGCTCCTGCTTGGAAAATGTGAACTCCTTGTCAACTCTTCCCTTACCTTAAAACCAAACAAGCCTGAAAGAAAGCCAGAGTCATGTGTCCCCCCTTCCAGGTCACAATTTTCTGTGTCTTCCCAAATCTCCCAAGTTAGGAGAGTCACACAGGTAACTGGTTACCCTTGGAAATGGTTCTTAGTTGTCAGGTAGTAGAACATCTATAGAGAGGCCAGTACATTAAGAGAGGTCCAGGTATCTTCAGTGCAATGTTGAATGGTATCACAACTTTAATTACCTTTGCAAGGATATGTTTGATACCATGCTGCTGCACTGCACCTCAGTGAAGTGGTCTCTTGCATCTCCTCTGTCTGTATTGCTGTTTAAACCAAAAAAGGTGCCAGAAGTTGCAGTGAAGCAGAGCATGTTTCTTTTCCTGGAAAACCCATTACTGGCTGGTTCTTTCACTGCAGTGCCCTCCAAGTCTTAACACAAAGTACAGTTGCTCCTCCTTCCTGTGCACAAACCCTGACCATTTCATGGCTACGGGGGTGGTTGCTGTTTCTCACTGTCAGAAACACCCAAATTGCCAGACTTGTGCAGAAATGCAAACGTGGCTGTAGTGCAATATTGCCTCAGCAGCTGTTAATGCTTTTTGTTTGCTGAGTATTAATAGAAGATGAGTTCTGTCCTGATGGTATTCATGCTCTAATCTGGGAGCAATTCCCTCTCTGGCTCATACCAATTACATCTTTCTGGCAACATTAGGTTTCAAGTTTGTGATATGCAAAGCAGAAAGGCTTCTCTGGGAAAGATAGTAGTCCTTTTCAAGGTGAAAAAGTAGATCACTAAAGCAAACAAACTTTAAATTTCACAGTCTGTGGTATCTGTTATGGGTATGTGTTAAGCAATTATCTTTGTTTTGAAAAGAGATTGGGCTCTGTAGATAATAATTCAGGCTATCAGCAAATTCAAAAGCAATACATATTTTGCTCAAATACCCCCAAAACACAGAAGCATGTTCCAAAAATATAAAACTATTTTGCATTGTCATTGCCCTACCTCGCAAAAAGCATATTCTTAACCTACTGAAATTTTAAATATACCTGAAAAAGGAACCCTTAATGGCTCCACCTGGGCAGTCCACTCAAAATGCTGTGAAAGTACAGCTTAAACAAGAGTAAAGCATCTGAAATTTCAGAATTTCAAGGGCAAGAACAATAAAGGCAGAAAATGGTTGAAATTTTTTTCCACATTTTCCTTTGTGTTCTCCACTTCTGATACACTTCTCACAACATTGCTGATTTCTTCTTCCCATAGCAGCATGTGCACCATTTCTCTCTCGTGTGGTCCCCCAGGTTGATGGGTTTGGCTAATAATCATCATTATAACTGTATTTGACAAATTTCCATTGTGATCATCTGCTACCATGAAGAAAACTTTCAGACCCTTCACTCACTCCTAATTCCAGGTGCCAGATCATCACATGCAAATTACTGTCTACAGTGATTGTCAGTAATCTGTTAAGTATTTAAAGAGTGATATAATGACATTACATAGTAAGCATGTCATATTTAATTTGCTTGTTAGCTTTCAAAAATGTAGGAAAGAAAGGATAACTAAATGGGGAGCATTAAGGCTTTTGAACAAAATGCTCCCAAATATATTATATACGCCCCCATAATCAAAATATAGGAATGAGTAATGACTGTATTTACTTGACATCATTCCTAATGCTTCTTTTTTTCATATTAATGGGAATTTCACTGTTGGAAATCAGCTAGTCTTTAATACCTTCTATTTTTCTAGTTGCCCCACATAGGTCCTTAATAAAAAAAAGGCTCAGAGATGTATTTTAAGCTCTTTATGTCAAATGCCTGACTGGTCATAACATAAGGGTAATTTTCTTAAATGGGCTACAAAAACAACCCATGGGGAGTCCTACAGTCTAACTGTTGGCAACAGAAAAACTTTGACTTCTGAGGTTGGCCAGGATGATTCCCATGGTCCCTCTATAATAAGCCTTATACAATATCACCACCAAAAATATTAAACCTTTATATATTTCAAGAGCAAGAACCACACTAGTCTGCATGGGACACCCGAAATTCATGAGAAATTTAAATTTTCTATGTAAGACTGGTTCATTATTTGGCCATACAGCAATCTGCCCTTTACCATCACTCCTGCCAGCTGTGATGGGCCATACACTGCAATGTATTCCACAAGCACTTTTCTGAAAGAATGTGAAGTACAAATAGTTACAGGAAAAGCAAAAGCAGAAATTAAGAGCTGCCTCTGCAATTGAGCTACTCTGTTTTATAGAGAATTAATGCTGTAATCAGCGAGACTCCAATCAATAGCAAGTTAAGGGAATTATAACATAATACATGGGCAAAAAATATGTCTATCTTGAATATAAATTACCACATCTTAGCTACATTTCTTAGTTGAGTTTGACTTTGATGGCCAGTATCTTTCTGATTCCTGCAAATACTACCATATTGTGTTCTATGTAACATAAAAGGAAGATACGATCTGTCCAAAAATAAAAGTCTGCAGGAAGATGGTTTACACCATCCTCTTTGCATAGAAAATACATGAGAGGTTTTCAGACACTGGGTTTTAACACAGCATTTCATCAACTGCAAAGTAGAGTGCTTTCATACATGTCTCAGCAAGGAGCAGAAACCCTCACATATGCCTTTAGACATATAAAATTGACATACAACAACATTCTTCACTGCTTTAACTTCCCACTTCAGTAGTCAAGTGGCTCTCAGAGTATCCACATGTGCTGTTATTTACTACTGCCCACTTCATTTTCCCCTGAGTTAATTCTGGACAGGGCAATGATTTGTCCTTGATGAGTGCAGCAGCACAACCTCAGGGCTGACATTCACAACCTAATGGCAGCACCATAACAAATTACCATGAGGAAGCAACTCATCAAGCACGGGCTGCCCAACTGTGGTCTCTTACAACTTAGTTTTAAGCATCAATGAAGGATGGTGATGCTAATTTGCATTTTCTTACAGTAGGGCAAGTGAAGAATGTACATGCAATCAATTAACAACAGCTACTGTGTCTCAGCTAATGGGGGCAACTTATTAAGCTGACATAATTCATTGTACAGTTGAGCCCTTAATGAAAAGTGGCCCACCTAAAGAGGCTTTGTCCTAAGCATTTTTCACAGTTGCCTCTTCCTTTGTACTGTGATTAGGCAAGAAAGCTACCAGCAGCCTCCTCAAACTCCTGCCCTTCCTCAATAAACTAAGGTCTCTCCAAAACCCAGTCTGGGATTTTACATCTCCTTCCAACACTTCTTTAACAGCTAAAATAAAGTATGACCAGTTTCACAGATTAGCAACCACAGCTCAAAGTATCTGCAAATTAGAGTCTGCCTTAAAGGTCAGATCCTGCAACCAACTTCTGCCCCCAAAACCAGGATAACTAAAACCAATGTTCTCATAAACAGTTTCCCATCCATGTATTTTTCAGAACACAGGATATAGGCATCCTGTACTTCCTGTAGACATTGCAGCAGCTCCCTTAACTCTTTAGAGCAACATTCTCAATTTAGTTTAACAGTAGGACTTAGGGGCCATCAGCAATGCTTCATAATGCAAAGAGATAACCTGTTTCTAGCACTAAATACCTATAAAATGTTTACATGTAGCATCCTTGCTGATACCAGATACTTAAATCCTTTAGAATATAGGTTATATCAAAGATTCCTTTGATTGCTTTCAAGTTCAGACAGTCTTACACAGACACACCTGACTGCCAAGCAATTTATAACTGCTTTTACCAAACTCGTGGATTTTGTCCAAGGCAGAACATTGGAAATACTCAGTACAACTGTAAAGCTGGAATTGCTGCATGTTACTCTTCTTCATGCTTAACTAACTCCTCTTTAAGGAGGCTCTTCCACCACAGGTGTTTTGCTAGCTCTTTTCCTCCAGTCTTTTGAGTGCCCTATTTCAGTTCTCTGAAGATGGCCATGAATTCCATTCACTCATGGTAACTCTGAAAAGAGGAAGGACTGGAGTGGCCAGGAACATGGGACAGTCAGTGCTGGAAATGTTACATTGCTGTATGAGGCACTTAGTTCTTTGCAGAAGCAAATTCAGTGTTTCTGTATTTTCACTGCTAAGGGGGTAGAAATGAGTTACACTGCACTGCATTAGATGCTCTGGGTAATATATTAATATAATGAGGAACAATTAATTTGAAATCAAAGTACCACCCTGCAACTACATACTTTTATACCTTTATCAGTCTAGATAATCAGAACTCGACTCTTTTTACTTCTGAGTCCACCTGAATCTGATGGAAGCCAGATGCACCACAAAGCTTTCCAGTTAAAAGTGTAATTCCTCCTGGAGAGAGATTATGCCCCTGAGTTCCTGTTTTCCTTAACACCATACTAAAGTTAATGCAGCTCATTACTAATGATATAGCCCAAATTGTACCAAATTGAATAAAATACGTATTCATAACTGTCTTTAAGAAGAATTAAATAAGTCAATGCCCACAAATTTGTTCACAGAAACTGTGGGTTTCTATTCCACCAAGTGTTTCAGTTTCTCTCAATACATTCCAAGATTTTGGTAACATTTTTGGCCTTTCCTAAGGAACATACTGGACATAAAAACATCATAAAAACAACTACAACAGTTCAATTATCTTTCTGCAGTGACTGAATTATAGCAGATCAGAATTGGAAAAATACTTACGCTCCACAAAGTAAGAGCTGGCATCAATCTTCCAGATAATCTGACCACGGTGAGAGCCATTGACACCACGGTTCTTGTAGTCCAAAAAGTTCTCAGACAAGACCTCATCTATGAACAAAGAAAATTATCTCAGCAAGTGCCTTTATGACAACATGCATAGCAGAGAGTCAGGCTGAAAATAAGCCTTTGGCTTGACAGAACATACTAGAGCTGCTAGGCAGCCTGGCATTGCATTTGGGAAAATTAGCTTTATCACTCATTTATAGTTTTTAAAAGCGCAGATTTGCTTAAGAATCACAGCTTTCTCTGAAATCTAATTTTAAAAAACGCATCCCTACAAAATTCTCAAAAATGAAAACATCCAGCTTAGCATGGATAAACCACTGCCTAATGAAAAGAATTATCTAGCTGTTAAGAGAGAATGATCCCCTACTTTGAACCAACTCTTCCCTGAAGAAAGCCCCCCCCAGGAAATAATTACACCCAGGTGTCTGTACTACACTCACTTGTACCACAATGATGTGGTTATTTCTTGCAGCAGATCACAAGGGACAACTATTGTTGAAGAATCCCAGTCACTGGGCACCTTCACAGCCCTCGGCCTCCACAACCACATCACTGACAAGAAAATACTGTCCTCTTGCAGTGTCTGAGCCACCTAGGAGCTTGACTCCAGAGAAGTCAAGGAATAATCTACAAAAATTAATAGCTTCTAAGTTGCTGAGAACCAGGGCTGAGGTAGTGACTCCCTTGAGCACACACAGGTCTGTGTGTAAATAAAAGGCAGGCAGGGGGTGAGCCTGAGGAGGGGATTCCTGCTTGTCCACATGAGTAAATTTTCAGTCTGTTTCCAAGTTTCATTTCACACTGCCTCAACAAGCTCTTTTCCAGAGCAATCCCAATCTCCAACAGCTAAAAAACCAGCCAGTGGGACCGTGCTCCAGCTCACCAATTTACCAGCTAATACCTGGTGCTCAAGCACATAAAAAAGCAAATATTGCCACCACACCAGGCCAGCACTTATGGGTTTGGCCATCACTAAACACACACAGAGCAGCAAAAATAAAACTGCCATATGGAGACACTTGCAGCTGGTCAGAAGGGAGTGGGGCTCAGGGCCAGTGGGCTGTGGGAGTACTGGAGTGGCTGAAGCAGCAACCCTGGGTGGGTTCATGGCCTCATTGCTCCAGCTGCAGGGAGATGAAATGGATTTCACATCTGTGCTCTGCCCAAGCAAAAGGCCACAGTCTCTGCCTGCAGGGACCAGCCAGCAATCTCCTGGATTTTTCCTTAGGACAGTTTTGATTTTAACAGAGATTCATACAAATGGGCTTTAACCAACCCAACCTTGCTACAGAAACAGTCCTGGGTGGGTGCTGAGACTTGGTTCTGAAGACAATTACATGAATTATCAGTCACTCTAAAAACTGAAAAAAAATGTGAACCACTCAATCCGAGATTAAAACACATCGATTGTAAATACTGTGATGAATTGACTTTGTTGTTACGTATATCAATAAGAAAACAAAGATAATGCCACACACACACAAGGGATGCTGTGCCTGAGGACACACTAATGGTGTGACCAACTGCAGAGCAGAAGACACAGCCCAACAGATAAAGCTGAGAAACAAAAAGACTATCAGGTGAGTTAAAAGAGACTTGGAATTGAAGGAGACTACACTTTCACCAAAGAATAAAGCAAGCAGATGTCAACACTGTCCCATTGGCTTCACATAGTCGTGGTCTCAAAGGAGGAAGGTACCAACACTCAACTGTTTGGTGCTACTCTCTTGAGGGATTTACAACAGAAATCCTTTTAAAAAGGTCATTAGCAATTGCAGTGGATAATTATAAATAGCAATGGACAAATATAAATAGCTACCTACAATAAATTTTTCCTTTGCTGACTTGCTAATTGGTTAGAAATTATTTCACTTAACTGCATTTCAGGCTCTGTATTGAAGTACACCTCTGCAGTAACCCTTCAATAATAAAATCTTCTGGTATGATTTCTGCTCTTCCTCTGTACTTTATGGTGGGTTGTGCCTTCTTTTAGATTCCAAATTATTTTTATAAAAGAGGCAGGTAAGTATACAACCATTACTCTCAGAGTCTGGCTCACTAAGGAACACCTTCAGTACAGGACCATCCTGGATACAGATTATCAAGGATTACCCACTACCCACATTATTCTCTGGAAGTAGAAACACATATACACGTGAGAAGACTTAAACCTATGAACAGTCCCTTTGCTTTGGCAGGGAAAACACTTTATACTTAAAGGTGAAACGTTGCACTGAGCTGGAGACTGGGAACTCTGCCTGGCTCTCATCCTGGTGAGGCACTCAGAGCATCCCTCAGCTCCAGCATGCTGTTTGTTCTCTGGCTTCATCACTTGTGATATTTATTTGTCATATTTAGTCTCTGTAAGCTGTTGGACAAGCTCCAACACCTGCCATGTTATTAAGATGTATTGGTAATCACTGTTCCTCAAGATATATTGTTTATAAAATACCGTGCCTGCTTAAGGAGGATTAACTGAGCTGGACTGGATGGCCTTGTTAAGAAATTTTAGGGCAGAATTTAGTGGCACAGGAGATCCCAGAATCAGCTCTAAAATACTTTAAAATCCTTGTTGTGATTCAGAAATCCAGTATGCAGATCCTTCTCACAATCAGCTGTAAACCCTGTCTGTCTCTGAAAGCCTAGGTACTCCCCTATTTTCAGAGAAATAGAAGTTATTTTTAGTCCAGTAGGAATTTATGTTTGTTGAGATTGTTAAGCCAGACAAATGTCATCTCTAGAAAAAAATACATCCAGGTCCAAAAGGGAAATCTTGCTCTTTCAGTTTTTGAAGGTATGTATTTCAGGGAGGTGAAAGATAAGAAAGAATATCCTCTGGCAAGTTAAAAATAGCAGCAGTTGAAACTCGTCAGGAGCCTAGAATGTATGAATATGCCTGATTGACCTGTTTTAATTGGCAAGTGATACTATTCCAGGCATTCTATTCCTGGAACATGGACATTAGGTATGTAGTACCTTGACAAAGAAAACTGTGCAGGTGAAATACAGGGCTGTTTCTTTCACTACATATATGTACATATATCTGTACATCTATTTATCAGTATTCATGCTGTAAGTGAACAGATAGTATGGTATGTCAAGGAGAAAGAGTATGTACAGAGGAAAACAAATTTAATTTCCTGTTTCTTCTGAAAATCCCTGTAACAAAGGAACTGACCTTTAAAACACGTTGCATCTTAATTCCCAAAGGTAAATGGTGAAATGCCTCGTTTCACCTCCACACAAAACGATGAGCAGAGTTAATGCTGCTCCCTTTCATACATCCCAGCCAGCAGCTAATGGCTTTTGACATTTTTCCAATGAAGCATTATAATGCATCTCCCTCCCTCTAATTCTGAAATGAGATTAACCTTTAAACTAGTTCTCTGCTTCCTCTGCATAGCCTGGGTTTAGCCCTGCTTGGCCCAAAACCATCACTTTGCCATCACCCTCAGATGTGTGGCTCCATTCCCCTGGACAGTAAGCAGGTGACTAATTAAGGAAGGTGTAAAATGAGGGAGTGTTGGGGATGTGCTGCACTTTGCACATCCTGCAGCTGGGGAGAGATGGGGAGCCAGCAGACACTGCTCTCTGCCTCCCCTGCTCTGGGGCACACAGAGCCACTGGCTGCCTCATGCTGGAGAGAGAAGGTGGCACTGGGACAGGAGCAGCAGCTCCCACAGATGTCCCACACCTCACCCAGTCCCCAGACACAACTGAGAAGGTGATGCACAACCAGCAGTCCAGCAGCCAGAGGGACCAAGGCATGCTAGAAACAAATAATAACAAGTGCTTGGGGAACCAGCAGCAATTCTGATGGACTCGGAACCAGGCACCTCCAAGCACAGCATTTTACTGCTAAAAATATTCCATGCTGGGCATTCCAATGTACTTCCCAAGCACTAGAGAGAGATAAAGAACCGTGGCCACCAAAGAAAGCTATCTTTCAGATGAAAGACAGTATCCAGCTGACAAAAAGCATGCTGTACTTCAGAGAAATTAGGGAAAACGTTGATAAAGGCCACCCCACAAAAAGATCAAATGTAACAAATGCAAAGGGGACTTTAAGTGCTGTCAGCAGCCTACACTAAAAAGACAGGACCTCTGAAATTCCCACAGAGAAGCAGACAGTCAACACATCTTCCTCAGAAGGACTGATGGAGTTCAAATGACAAATATCCAAGTGACCCTTTTGGTCTGCTTGGTTTTACTTAAGAGGCAGAAATGAAAAACCTACTCTGCTCTCTCAAACAGTATTTTGTTGGAATGTATGACCAGCCTATTTTTCCACATTCTCCATGACTAACCCTTACAAAATTTACAAAAACCTGTGCTACCTTCAAAGAAACAAATAAGTAACGTCAGACAAAAACATAGTGTCACTTAGGTGCTTGAACTTGGTATGCTATTCCAGTGTCTTATCCATCCCTAATTTGAGTTAGCACTGCATATTACATCACTTGCTTTCTATAACCTAAATCCAATTATGATGCAAAAATAAAAGTTACACTTCATGTCTTGATCCATTGTGAAAAAAAAAATGTTGTAGTCCTGAAATTGCCAAAAGACTTACAGTCTTCAGCTGAATAAATTTGCTTTACTTTGAAATTTAAAAGTGCTTTTGGTCAATACGTGTGTCTGTACTATAATGACATATGAAGACAGCTAGCAAAATGCTTTTAAAAACCATTTTCTGTACAAAGAGGCTGAGCTCTGGTTGATCTGCTTTGCAAATTGCACGGAAAGCTGCAGGAAAGGGATTTTGTAAATCACAGAATCAATTAGGCTGGAAAAGACCTCTGAGATCATCAAGTCCAACCTATGAGCCAACACCACGACGTCAACTAAACCCTGGCACTCAGTGCCTCATCCAGCTTTTCTTTAAACACCTCCAGGGGTGGTGAATCCACTGCCTCCTTGGGCAGTCCATTCCAATGCCCAATCACCCTTTCTGTGAAGAAATTTCTCCTAATATCCAACGTAAACCTTCCCTGGAGCAGCTTGAGATGTGTCTTCTTGTCCTACTGCTGGTTCCCTGGGAGAGGAGACCAATCCCCACCTCACTACACCCTCCTGTCAGGGAGTTGTGGGCAGTGACAAGGTCTCCCCTGAGCCTCCTCCTCTCCAGGCTGAACACCCCCAGCTCCCTCAGCTGCTCCTCGTGACACTTGTGCTCCTGACCCTTCGTAGAATAGCAATTACATAAAATTATTCTGAAAGATAATACAAGTGTAAGCCATGGATAAGCTTCTAATTTCTGATGTTTATTCTCCTACCACGCAATTTATCCCTTGAAGAAGAACACAAAATGATGACAACAGTCTCCACAATTCACAAGTACACATTGTAGTGAGTAGTATCAGGCCATGCAAGTGTTTCCTTGTGCAATCCTGTAGTATCACAAAACCCAGCCCTTGGAAACTGTGCTTCCAAAGAGCTGTACAACACAAGCAGTCATCATTCTACAGAAGAGGAGATATTAATGAGACAAACATGCAGAAGATGCAGATACTAATTTTTTACTTACAAAGATACCACAGTAAAAAAGAAATCACAAATAATGGCTATCATTATAGGAGTCAATAGAAACATTTCCATCGACTTCAGCAGCTACACATTAAGCTCCAGGGTGGACTGAAATTTCAGTGTTAATTCTTTTGCCAATTTGTGCTGCAGGCAAAGAATATACTGTAATTTACAGTTAGCATCCCTCCTTCCACAACTTCTCAGAGAGTTCTGCAAAACTATGGCCTAATCCTTGACTGGTGCTGCAAGCTCAGTCATTGATCCAGGAGTTTTGCATATGCTTTTTTTACAGATACTCGAATGACTTCATTTTAATCCCACAAAAATTATCCAACAACAAAAGAATAATTTGGGAGGGAGGAAATGTGAACAGTGAGTGGAGAAGAGTCATGAGAGGGCAACATGGCAAGAGAAAGACCAAAGGAAAGTAGGGAGCTAAAAAAGCATAAACTGTAATAAAAGAGAGGCAGAGTTGGCAAAGTTGCAACAATTCTCAGTGACTGAGGGCAGAAGAGGGTGGTCCAAAGTAAAACTGCTGCAGGCACACACAAAGGCTGGCATGGATTGTTTAAAATCTACTGACTACAGTGCAACTTGGAAAATGAGGATTAGGAGAAAACAGTGCACACATGAAATTTGCTAGAAAAATTTAAATTAAGAGATTCTGCAGGCCCAAAGGACATGATATAAAGGGACATCAGAAGATCTGAAATGTGCACAAGGATAGCTTTTGTCCAGGTTAACAACGTTCATTAAATAGGGGGAAATAATTTGCAGTATTTGAAAAATACTTACAGCAATGTTGAAAGACAGAACAGCAGAGAGTAAACTAGACAGGAACATGTGACCTGACACATCAGTAAAAAAACCCACACCCAAACACACATCAGATGTGTGCACTGAAGCACTGTGGTGCAAATAATCTGGATCACTTTTTCTCAAAAATGGCATTCAATTATAAACTTATTACAAAGTGGAAGATCTCCAGTGAACTAAAGAATGTCTTTAGGGCTAGAGAGATCAAGGAATGAGAAAGATTACAAAAGGTGAATCCATACACAGTCATTACTGTAGTTGTGGAGGGCAGCATGGGAATATTCCAGTTATGAACAACGTGTTTAAGTGTTATAAACACTGAAGGAGTGGGAATGATTTAGTTCTGAACCAGAAAACTAAGAGAAGAAAAACATATGCTGAACCTTCAAAATCCACATGGCTGGTCTGACAACCTCTAAAAAACAAATCTTTCTGCTTTAAGCCTTATCCTGCCAAGAATGTGATGTCTGTGCTATCCACAGTTTCTGCTGGGATTGATTCTATCCAGTCATTGGTCTGAATGTGCTACAGGGATTATGATTCTTTGGAAGTCTTGAGGCCCAAACCCAGCTTGTGGTGCACCAGTATCCCCCACTGACTCATTTCTTCAGAAATACTTTAGTAGGTGATCACTACTGACTTCATTATCAGTCTGGGCTGTAGAGTCACAAGGGACATCCAGGCAGTTTTATCCATGGGCACAAGGACCCTGGAAATCACCAAGAAGGAAATCACCATGAAGCAATTGTACTCCCTGTCTGCATTATATTCCTCCCCTGACATTCAGCATGGTAGCTGAAGTGGAAAATTCTTTTCCACCCATTCACCTAGAAAGAGCTTCATAATACTACAGCTGTTATTTTATGGAGAAATAATAAATGAAAATGAGAATCTTTTGCTACATAGCAAACACCTATACCACATATTAACTATATTTAAGGAAAAGAACTGACAATCTGCAGGCTTCTTTACTACTAGTTCCCTAAAAGACCATAAAGCAAACCACCACTACAGTAACTCCTCTACCAAAGTTTTTTAGTGCACTGCTACTCACAATGTCAACACCACACAAATGACAGAGGTGAACCTTGGAAGCACTGAAAGTGAGGATCTGTCACACATGTTTGGAATATTCAGAGACCATTGCATTGAAGTGTTTACTGCATCTACTTGTGAAGGGGTTAAACAGATGCAAAAGCTAATTGTGTTCATGTCACACCTGGTGGGCCTGGAAGCAGCATATCCTGGTTTTGTCTGGCTGAAGTAGCCCATCAGACACAGAAACTGGGAAAGGCAAAGAGTGATTCAGCCTGATAAAGTCACACTCACTGCATCTAAGAGCAGCCAGGTGAAGGCAAGCCAGGCTGGAACAGAGAACTGATATCCCTGCCAAGGCCTGTGACACCTAACACCCTCTCTATTCAGCATTTGTGCAGCCTCTCTGTTGGTTTGTTTATTACAGGTTTGCTCCTCTGACACTTTTTGTTCCTGAAATAAATAGTGCTGTGCCTGCTGAAAGCTGTCTGGCTTCTGGGCACCTCTGGTGTTTTACAGAGGGAGCAGAACCACAGGTCTCAAACACTTGCTGAGGTGATCACAGCCATCCCCAGCCTGGCAGAGACCCACCTGCAAGAGGAGCCCCTGAGGAGAACCCCCAGGACCACAGAGAGGTTCTCTTCCACAGGCCAGGAAAGGACTGGTGTCCTGGTTTGGAACAAATATATTCAGAGGGATAAATATTCTCTGATAAAAAACAGGCCGCGGTCACCCTCTGCCACCAGGTTCAAGGAAAAAAGTATTTCCTCAAAGGAAAGTGAAAGGGAAAAAAACCTATTTATTTAACCAACACACAAGAAAAATAATAATACTACTAAACACTAAGTAATACATATAACAATAAATAATGAAACCTCTCACTGGAAGACTGGAAGATCCAGAGTCCCTTCTAGAGTCCCAGGCCGATCGTGAGGGGCCCCCCAGGCCAGACGGGTGGAAAAGGCCTCCCAGTGAGGGTTCCACATTCCAGTGTCCCAACAAGTCCAGGAGAGAAGAAGAAGAAATCAAAAGTCCAGGAAAATGCAGACGTTTAAGTCTCCTCCTTCCCAAGAAAACAGGCAGAATTCTGGCTGGAAAACCTAGAAGGAAAGTGTCTTCCTCCCTGCCTTGCAGCCTGGCCGCCGAAGGGGAAAAATACCCCAAAACTGCACAGCAGCAGAGCAAAAACTGACCTTGAAACATTACAATTGTTTTGAAAAGATTTCTCTAGCTGGTTTTTTTCTCTCCGCTCTCAAGGCTCAGTTTTAAAAGCACAAGATTAATTTTTTTTCCCTATCATAGAGAAGACAAATATGGGATATATCATAAAGTCACCCCAAGACAACTGGAAAGATGGGTAAAAAACCCAACAACAAACCCAAGTATTCACTCTAAGCCAGCACACTGGGAAGAGTTTTGCTTTATAGGTGGATATATCTGAAGCAGAGAGGTGGAACAACCATCCAAACACACAGACAGCTGGGCATTAGAGCCATAACACAGGCACCTCCAACTCCCAGCCTCACATGGACACCACTGTTTCCAACATTTCCCACCTCTGCTGGCAAAATGTGACACTTTCTGCTTGTATGTATTGGATGTTTGGTAAAATAGCTGTATAAACAAGTTTGGACCCAAATCTGACGGCAGGAAAAATGTACATTTTTCCACTTGTTTCAGTGGGCAACACAGCAACACAGGCCATCTAAGCCTAAAATCAACCCAGAAAGTGTTTAAATAAATGTTTAAATGTCTATTAACCAACAGCCATTACATTTGTTAGATTATGGTGAATTGCCTTTTTGGGAGAGAAATAACACCACGGAATGAAACAGAAAAGGAAAAGAGTTATCAAGCTAAACTTCAGTCACTTATTAGGTCAAGCCATTCCTACTTACATAAATTTCAGAGGAACTACTTTATAAAAAACAAATATGGACAGGAAATTGGACCCTACAAGACTTTTGTATGAAGACATTTTTAATAAATACCCTTTAATAATGTTTTGCTTTCATATAAGGAAATGCTGAAAGAAAACGTGGGTAAGAAAAATATAATATTACCCCCAATAAACTCCTACCCATCAGCATCCACAGCCACTGGAGCAAATGATTTCTACAAAACTCTGGTTTAAACATTTCTCATTAGCTCCTGTACATCAGATATGGAGGTGATGACATAAGTGAAATGTAGTAGCAGCTAAAATGCTACTGCAGTAATTAGAAGATACCTCTTTATCTACAGGAAGCTGCCAGCAGTCCATATTAATTTATCTGAGAGGCTTCATACTGTGGCAAATAGCAATAGCAAATGAGATAACAGAGAAAGAGAAAGCCTTGAGACAAATAACTGAAAATATTCCATCTGCTTTAAAGTAACCACTAAGTCCTTCTGTAAAAACTATACAAACACTATCCTCATTATTCATAACTGTGTTTTAGTTTCACTTTTCTTTCCAAAGAGCATTTTCTTTACAAACAGCTTTTCTGCAAAGAAAACTTAAATTCCGGAGACTTTTAAATAATGACAAGAGCTTTGTTATGTTCAAGTTTCTCAGAGAAATATTTTTGAGTGTTTACATGTCTTTTTGATTGTGAGTATATTTCTGAAAGACTGCTGATGTTCATAATACTACAGTTCTCTTGAGGAGAGGCAAAAGCACATTTCAGATGAGTTGTTACAGAATTTAGAGGTTCCTCTGCTTTGCTCAGAGCTGATAAATAGTATATACAAGGGGAAGTTAGAACAGAGTTCATGCTTTGTAGGAATGAAATGTCATTGCTACTCCTGAAGGCACAGTATATCTTAAACACCCAGAAATGCTTGTTTTCCCAATTCATATATTTTTTTGTCATCTTACCATGGTTAATCTTTAAATGCACTGAAGTAATAACATCTATATTTTAAGAGAGTCAACATTTACTATTCTCCCTTCAGCTAAGGAGTTTTTCTATGGCCTTTCAGCAAAACCATGTATGTGTGGATGGATGTTTTCAGCAAGCTACACAGGATGGACATACTCAATACTACTTTTTCACCATGAGACACATGACCACTGTTTTTTACACTGTTTTACAAGAGATGGACTGGCTGCCTCATCGACCTCCTGAGACCAGAAGCAAAAGTTACTTCTCATAACCAATGCTGGTTATTAATGGATTGAAAGGAAGAAAAACAGATACTTCATGATAAAAGGAGCTGTGGCTCCTTCACATGAGGAGCAAGCAGACAGGATTTCCACACACAGAGGACACCCTTAACTCTTCTCTCAGACTACTTTAACCTTTGAGTAGCACCCCAAAATGCCCTATGGTATCAAAACATATGAACTATATTTTTGCTCTTCTGTTTGGAAGCCTTTTATACCATCTGTTTCCCCAGACTTGGAACACCTTTAACCTGAAGCCTGCAGTTTACAGTGATGGCAGTGGTGATGAGAACAGATCAAGTTTTATGCTTTTCAAAACCAACACATGTAAAATTATTTGGAGATATTTCTTAGAATACCACAATGGCAATTATTAAACTTCTCTAAAATGAGAACTGCCTTCTGCTCTGCTTTCCTATAGTCCCTCCCTGGGATACCCAGGAGCTCCTACAAGACAAATACCAACCTAATGCTCCTTTAAACCAAGGTTTAAAGACAATCCACAACACACTGCCTGATACCCCAATATGCAAATAATTTCCCATGTTCTCACGACCCCCCACAATATCAAACAGTGACACATTCAAACCTTTCAGTTCAAATTTCATCAAGCCAAATAATCACAACGAGGACTGGGCTCTGGCTTTGAGACAAACAGTAGAATGAGCAGCAGCAATGCAGTAGTTAACAGTGTTGCCACACAAGTGGTAATAGTGAGCTTCAATACTAATCCTCTCCTGAACAGACTGGGAAAAGCTCAGTTTCTTTGGTTCTCTTGTTCCAGCCTGGCTGCTAATTCACAACACAGTTATATATCAGTTTACATTGTGAAGGTCATTCCCACAAGGCCAGGAACATTCCTTCTCTCAACAGGAGTGCAGGGTCATAAAATCTGTGCAAATGCACACACAAATCTAAGGCATTAGGGATGTCTGGATCTCCCACCCCCATGAACTAGTCACAAACAGGATGCTCCAGCATTTTATTTCAGGTCAGAAGCATGCTTTTGTGTTGACCCTTACAATTTTCCCTACCTTGTCACCACCACTTTGTGGTGGATCTTCAGCCACACAAACTCGATGTCTTGATGTTCTAAACTGAAAGATGCAGTACAGCAACTCAAGGGCATTCAGTTTGCCAGACTGAGGCTGCTCTAAAGTCAAGCCCTTGAAACATCTTCATCATATGTTTGCTTCTACAGAGCCATTCCTACTTTGTAAAAGTGCCAGTTATCTTCATAGATTCCCAGTGTTCTCCCTGTCAAACCAACACCAAAACCCAACTGATCTTCACAGTTGCTCGTGTTCTTAAAGAAAACCTAAACCAAAATTCATCTTACATGCGGGAGGGCAGGAGTGGGAAGAGGGAAAGAGACAAGAAAAAGGCAGTGAAAAAGAGAAAAAGGCTGCTCCCTGCTATTTCCTCAGTTATTTATAGTGGGAATCTGATAGCCCGGAGACAGAACACCTTCAAAGACATCAAGGGTCAGTTATTGGTTTCTTGGGGACTGGACACCCTATTCATTTTTCATCTGGCAGCAGTTTTCCTTGGAATGAGCCATTGACTATTGTCACAAACAACAGGCATTCAGCCAGCAGAGACAAGGGTATACTTCAAAATTTGCACTTACAATTTACTGGGATGTCTGAGGCAATGTATCCTGTTTGATACGCTAAATTAAGCAGGATTACTAGGGTGTATTTTTATTTTCCCTAGCTAAACTTCTATGTATTCAGGTTGCCTACTCAAAAAAAAAACCCTAGAAAGTGTCTTCAGAGCCCTGGATGCAATGTTTGAGCTATGAAACCTGGCTGAACAAGTTCAGTCAGTGTGAAACAGCTGTGTGCACTTTCTGTTGGCTCCAGACCACCAGAGGGTACATGCTTTGCCTCTTTCTACTGAGGCAATACATTCACCAGTTGCCTGCACTACAGGTTACAGTATTTCTTAGTGCCCATTACTGGAGGCTCATGAGTCTTCTCATCTGTCCCACTAAAACACTCCATTTCAAGCTTAACTGTAAACACAAGTAATTTTCTGTTAAGATCAACAAACCAGACTGCTTTCAAGGCATCTGTTTTAAATCCACTCTCTGTTTTTTTCCTGAAAGATATAAATTTCAGAAGCCTACTTTTATTTTCCAAGCAGAGTAGTTTATGAGGTTACTCACAGGAACAAGTCCTGCAGCCTGGCTCACTGTAACCTCCACTCCTTTCCCTCCATGTCCTAAGTAATCACCCTTGTGCACCCCCTTCTTCCAATCTCTTCAATACCTTAAACTTCCAATGTCTAACACCTTGCCACCAGGGTTCTTCTACACACTCAGACCTAATACCCAGTACCTTGTCACATATCCCCTATGTCACCAACATTTGTGTCCCCAATATCTTCACCACGTGATGCCAACCCATCTGGTTTTACCCACTAAAGCACTTGAGTGACACTGTGGCTCCCTATTCCAAAAGCCCACCCCCAATATCATATGCTGTATCTGCTTTTTGTTAACTCCCTGAGCAAGATGCCCCACTGCTGTTGGAACTACAATACCTTCTTTGTGCCAGGCACACCTTCCAAACAGATAAGGAAAATGTTTTACCATCATTTCCCTTTGTGGGGGCACCAACTAGGGGCTGTCAACTTTACCAAGTCACTGGCTTTCAAGAAACATTTAAGAACTTCACATTTTTAAGACCTGCTAATACATAGAGGAGTGTGTCTGCAACTGATCCACTGTGTTCAGAATGGGCAAAGAGTTCAGAGGGCAAAGAGTTAACACAGACTCCAGTCTCGGCAGCAGGACTATTTCCATAGGAACCAAACCAGGTTAAAAAAAAGCTAATTTTATACTGAAGTGAAATAATCAGGTAAAAGTGGATTGAAACTATTTCTTAATACTCTTATGGGGCTGGATTTACTAGATGGAGTTGCCAAAAATATGCTAATGTGCATAGCTCAATAAAGCTTCCAATACACAATAAAAAAGGAAAAAAGCAAAATTTTCTGGGACAACTCCAGACTGCCTCAGTCTATAATTATTGTTCATATCAAGATATCCTGTGGCTATAGAAAAAAAGGCATTCTCACAAGGTTTTTAAATGATTCATATTCTTGATTTGTAAAACCTCTCATCTGTCACAGATTACTCAAGGACTCTCAAGAGGAAACCCAGAAAATATTATACTGCCTTTATATAGGAGGTATTTTCCCAACATCCAAATGGCTTTAAAATGAATTTATCTTGAAACGTCAAGAAACCATCAACAGAAAGCCTTTTCATGTCTTTGCTGAAGAAAAAGCAAGTGTAAGGCCTGCAACCAGCAACTCAGGAGGAGGAAAAATTCTTGTAATATATAAACCCACTTAGGGAAGCTCATTATTCCCACTAGCAACTATCACCCTAATGCCTTCAACTGCACAGAGCAGCAAGAAACCCCCAGGGGAGGGGGCAAGGGGGACTCACCTATGAGATACATGCCAATCCAGTCCCCTGCATCCACTTCCTCTTTTATATCCCAGTATATGACCAGGTCCTGCGAGTGCCCGATGGAGTAGTAGGAGCTGCTGACCATGAGGGTGGAGCGGCTGTCCGAAGTGACCAGGTCCGTGTCACTGGTAGACC
The DNA here is from genome assembly GCA_013390005.1 of Calyptomena viridis. Classification (NCBI taxonomy): domain Eukaryota; kingdom Metazoa; phylum Chordata; class Aves; order Passeriformes; family Eurylaimidae; genus Calyptomena; species Calyptomena viridis. The sequence goes on from WEIV01020255.1 coordinate 915,225, forward strand.
GAGGAATGGTGACAGTCTCATGGGAGTTGTTCCTGATGTCCATGTTGTGGAACTGGTCAGGGTTATAGCTGTATCGGAGAGGCTCTTTGCACCGGCGCCGGTTTTGGGAATTCCTAGATGGAGACGCCATGGCTGCCAGGCCCAGGAACCTGTTTTGGTACAGATTCTGCAAGGAAAAAAAGAAATGATAGTATTTACAGTATTATTCATTTTTCAGTGACGTCAAAGCTCAGGAAAAGTAGTAAGTTATAATGAGAAAGTAGCAGATCTTTTTCCATTTGTCATTGCAGAAAAGAGACAGGAAGAAGAATAGCAGGAAACACAGTGTTAACTCAACTCCTACTCTGTAATTCTTAACCATGAACGCAAGCGTAAGAGCAATTCCTGCATCACCAGGCTCAGCCACAACTGCAAGTGTGAGGAAATTAATAGGAGCTGACTTCCTCCATGTTAATGCACATATCCAGACACAAACATCAGGACTATCAAACTGCTAGAGAGCCATCCTTTTTTAACACGAGGAGATAATCTTCTCACTTTTGACACCCAGAGTTCAGTCTTATTCCCAGTAATTCTTGTTACATTTGCTGAGGAATCTCTCTTAAGGCACAGGCACCTCAGAGACCATACTCCATCTGGTTAGCAGTGAGTAAGAGCTCTTCCTCCCTGTTGGAGATCTGAAGAGTGAGTGCCATGAAAATAGAGTTAACTACGTTATCAAAACAGAGATGACTTCCCTGATGTATAAACACAAACTAAATGTTGCAACGTGTCTCCCTGTGCTTCCAATGCCATCGCTGGGCTCTGTTGTCTGTAGCAGACTGTGACATGCTAAGCACATCTGCTCTGGTAGGAATTTGGGAATGCACCAGATAATTAATGGAAATTGAGAAGGTTACTCCAGAGTAGTCATCATCCCAGCAGTTGAAAAATATTTCAAGCTACCCTTCTCTTCCTCAAGGCAAGCTGAGTGACTCGTACAAAATGCGTCATGCTGCACGAGTGAGACGTGTTTGTGAGCTGGCAGATGGAGAATGCTTAAGTTATGACTGGGTCACGTTCTGATGTGAAGACATTCTCTGATACTGATCAAAACAGTGGTGATTCCTTACTTCTGTGCTGTTTGTTTTTCCCATTTTCCTTCCCAGCCTTCCCTCTTCTCTCCCTGCAGCTCTGCTATTTCAATCACTCGGTTTTTCATTATTCATTAGCCTCCCGTTATCTGTCTGTTGCCAACTATGCTGTCAAGTCTGTTAGATACAAAACCAGACAGCTTTCCAGTATGCTGTGAAATGCTTTTCACATGATCAGAAATCAAATCATTTTCTGAACTGAAACAAATTAAGTGGAAGAAAAATCACAGCTCCTTTGTCCAGCCAAGCAGTAATTTAACATTGGCTTTATTGAGGCTATGGTTGCACAGGAGAACAGTAAGTCCTGAAAAAACCACAGTATTTTGTTTATTAATACCATTTCAGGGGGAATAATTAAGAGACCTATTACTGTGTCTTAGGATTCTGTTGCACGGAAACATACAGAGAACAAAAAATTCAGCTGGCATGTTTGCACCCCTGGAATCTGCTGTCACTTGGCAAACACTGCCAACAACACTTCCAATCTGCTGACCCAAATCCTCCCTTACTGCATTAAACAGGGTCTATAAGCAAAAATAGCTGCAGCAGGAATGCCACACCTTGGAGTAAGTACTGCAAGATTGGAGCTAATAATGCAAAAGGCTACACTAGAGGTAGAGGAATAGAAGGAGAGAGTGGGAGAGGAGCAAAGTACATGGTGTTGCCTTTGCTGTGCATCTCATCAGCTTTTAATATTTATTCACTGTTGGAAAAGAGAGTTCACTTTGTAGTATAAAGACCGATATCCCATGTAAACAGAAAATGCATCTTTTTTTATCAAGAAAAGTGCTGTGAACATTTTCCAATCTCAGAAGCACTTGTGGACACACACAACTATGGCAGTAATTTAAAACTGATGGTAGTTTCTGTCACTCAGCAAAGAAACATCTGCTGTCACAACAGTACCTGACACAACTAAAACTGGGTTTAGAGTGGTGAGAGATCAATGCAACAAATCTGAAACTCACTCTTCTGGATTAGTCTGTATCACTATGGGTTCCTTTGCCCACAGCACTACCCAAAAGCTACTGCGCTTCAAATGCAGATGATTTATTTCTGGTGACAAATTACTCCAGGGAATAGTGGTTCTGCAGATACTTTCATTTTTGAATGTTAATGGATGTAGAGTATTAATTAACTGCATACCTTAAAATTAAATTAGACAAACTTTTTTTTTTCAGCTTCAGCATGACTTTAAGCAGTTTTAATAAAATGGTAAATTTATCACTATGTTTTAGTTCTGTAAGCTCCTGTTTTCTTGTGTGCCAATGGAACAAATGGCATCATTTTAAAGGAACCCAGAAGGCCAAATTCTCCACAAACTGCAGTCTCCCGTATTTCCAGCATTGATTCTACACAAATACATTAATCTGCAAGGAAAAAAAAGTCCCCAAGCTAAAAAAAATCCCCCCAAAATGAAACAACAGCCACACATAATTATCTGGATTAAATAATGGCATCAAAATACAAGCATGGTTGTATGAAGAAGTAGAAAAGAGGTTAGATAAAATAGTTAGTCCACATCCCTGGTCATAGTCCCAGTCATGGTGAGATAGTTTAAAACAACTGCAAAGACATCCTCTCTATGTCTTCTGAAAGCAATCTGATCCATCATAGACACCTAACACATTAAAAATATATTTTTTTACAGTAATTGGGCTTGGGATTAACATTTATTCTCTATCCCTTTGCAGAGGTGTGCACACTATACACACTACACCAAACTCTCATTTCTAACACAGAGTGTAAACTATAAAGCAATGAACAGCCAAATGTTGGTTGTCAACAGAAACAAACATCTCTTGGTTCCTGCCTTAAAACATTCACACTACAGCTGCTTCTACAGTCAGTCTTTCCAGGTGTATTTCCACCTATTGTGCCAAGTGACCCCCAGGTTTCACTTTCCCACTCACTCCTCTCACTGCTGATTTTCACAGAGCTCTAAAGGTCTACCAGCCACATAAAAGTTCTACTCAAAATTAGGTTTTTGGAGGATTATCTGTAGGCAGAACTTGCCTCTTATTTATGTCACTTAGTCCATGTAATGGAAGCAAACATCAGAAAAGTTAACTTAGGATTTTTTTTTTTCTCCCATGTAAATGTAACTGCAATCCCCAGCAGGGAAAGTAGGAAGGACTCAAAAACAAAAAAGGCAGATGAGATCTGATTGTAAAGAAAATTGACTTCAAAAATACACACACAGAAAACTCATAATCAGTAAAAACCAAGAAAAAATATTATTTCACAGAGTTTTTTCCCCACATTCTCTCACTCGCGCCTCTCTCCTTTTGCAATTGCTCTTTGGCATTTGGAAAGCAGAAGCTCTTGTCACCACTGCCTTTTCCTTCACCACCTGAAAAAACTGTACCATCTCCTTCTTTGAGACAGGAGAATCCATTACTGCCAAAGGATTCAGAGCTGCAGGGCTTAATGTTAAGGATTTTATTTTTCTTTTCACTTGGGATTATTTCAAATCATGCTGCAATGGTACCTGATGTTTTAGCCACACAGAGACAGAGCTCAGCTAAACATCAGCAAGGATCCAGCTCTGTTCTCTGTTCAGACAATTAAGAAGTGTCTTTTAGGCAATTGGAGTGACACAGGTTACCTCCTGTTGCTGCTTGGACTCTGAGATCAGCTCAGTTGGTCAGAGCACAGTGCTAATAATGCCAAGGGTGTGGGTTTAATCACTGTAGGGGCCATTCTCTTACAAGTTGGACTCTTTGATCCTCTTGGGCTCCTTCCAGATCAGAATAGCCTGTGAAAAATGTATTTGTGCAGGTCAGGATGGTGGCATTGCTCACACCAAAGGTACAGCATGACTGAAATACAAGCCATCACTGGAACATTGGCAGATGAAGAACTTAAAGCAAACAGGGTGATAAAATATTAGCCAGCACAACTACTTTTGGTGGGCCCAAAGTAGTCATTCAGATGTCTGCAAGCTTCATCACAACCAGAATTTCAAGGGCAAGCACTGAGAAAGACAATGAGACAGCTTTCTCTGATAGGAAGCTTGGGACACAGCACATTTATCCACCTGAAAATTTAGTAATTCAGTCATCAAGTCTGGTATCACAGACATATCAGATGTGGAGTCAGTCTTTTGGTTGCTCCACCAGAGATGAAGGCTCTCCTGATCAGCTTTTAGCCTTCATTTGAAAGGCTTATGTGTTTTGTAAAGGCAAGGGTGAGCCAAGACAGATTGAAAAACAAAAACATTAGGGCAGTGTGGTAAAAGTGATAAATTATCACAGCAAAAACCTTCAGACCAGCTTTCAAGAAGGTAAGATCATATGTATCAAAATGGATATTCTAATTGACAGAAAGTGGTAACAGCCTGAATGAAAGGTTTCATTTAATGAGAGACAACCTAAAAAGATTTTAAAAACTTTATCACAGCCCAGATGTCAATACAATCCTGAGGCTAAGCCAGAAAGATGAGCAGGAAAACATCAGTGCCTACAGTCATTGACGGTGGTGTGACAGAAATCTGCAAGCCAGAGTTTTCAGGCAGATCTTTCACTTAAAGGTGAGGCTGCTAAAAGGGCTTTCAATATGTAAAAGCGTTTTATTAGAGCTTAAATTAGAACTGGCTAAGTTCTGAAGGACAGAAAACTCACTTCTCTCGAATGGAAGAGTAATAAAGAACTGGGTGAAAGCAAAAATATATGATAATAAATCTTGCTGCTGCTCCTTACATGGCAGGACTCTCCTCCAGCCTTGCCCTCAACCTACTCCCAGCTATCCCAGCTAGTTATTTATCTATCATCATGTCAGAAAGATCCTTTTGAACATCTGAATTTTGGCCCAATTGTTAGAATAATGCTTAGAACAAACAGGATTTTTAAAGCATAGTTACACTACAGCCAAATCCAGTAAACAAGGCCTTAGAGTGCAAAGATCTGTATAAAATCTTCTCCAAATCATCCAGTGTCTGACTTGCTGAAAACATAAAACCCAACATGAAAGTCATGAAGTTTGGGATTGGGGAATGCTGTGAGGGATTTGGAGAGCCCAGAGAACTCTGCAGGATCAGCCCATTGATCTGAGAGGCACAGGAGCAGCTTCCTTAGAGCTCCAAAGGAATCATTTAATTGCCCACAGGAGTTGGAGGCTTTCATGGTCTAGTGACACCCTTTTCCCTGCAAGATAGGATGAAACTGCTGTTCTTGGGAAGGCTCCAATGAAAAGTGTAAAACATTCCAGAGGGATGCATGCCATAGTAACTCTAAAGAACTTTAAGAGCATTTGTCTCAATATTGCACATCTATGGCACAATATATATATTTATACCTCTAATGAAGACTAATCAGAAATCAAAGCCATTATACATCAGCAGAGGGGCAAATGGATGTTCACTCTGCCATTTCCTGACCTTTGTGCCTTTCCAGTCCAGCTGTACTGCTATGTTAATGTATGCTCTTACATTTAGCTTGGCTCCAGTGATGTGCAAATCAGTGCACAAATGAGACTCAAAATGAAAGAGTTGGCCTCAAGGTCAGCTCAGCAAGGTTTGGTGCTGGTGGGTGGGATTGATTCCTCAGGCAGCCTATTAGTCATAAGGCACCAGAAACTGGCAGCACAGTAATCAAGGGTACTCTCAGCATCTACAGAGAAAAAGCACAATTAAGAACAGTCTATATTTTCTGAAAGCACTTAAAAAATCTCCTGGGGCCAAGAAGACAGAATATGGGGCAATGATTGGAGGGAAATTATTTGGGTTCAGAAAAAGGAAGAAAGTGAATAATGCTTTTTTCCTTCTCTTTTTGGAAGAACTACAAAAGACTGCTGTCTGATAAACCTGATAGAGTGTGCTAAAACATACACATCACATTTCCAATGAAATGATTCCAAGAATTAATATTTGTACTCCTCTAAGTGTAGAAACCAAACAAGCTTCTGGGAAAAAAAAAAAAGACATTTTACCAATTTTATACGAGATCACTCCAAACTTCTACACTGTAGAAGACTTTTGTCTAACTAAGAGCAATTAACAATCTCGCATTCAAGATATTTGCATTGAGGCAGTGATAATCCACTCACAGTTCACCACAAAATATTGGGAGGTTTCTGCAATGAAACGCAACTAAGAATAAAATTAATTTCTTATTTTCTGTTAAATCAGTAGCAGAAAAACAGTCTTGTCTCAGCAGTTTGGCACAGCAGGGGATGAGAAACAGCCATCAGACTTGCCCATTACAGAAAAAAGGATCTGAAAACACTGCCAATATTTTTAAAGGACATATTTGGGTACACAAGAACAGGTAAACATACAATATGGCCTGAGTATAAAATTTCAAAATGATAACTGTAAGGAAATAATAAAGGGGTCAACACTGTAACATATTAAACCAAGATAACATTACACAGCTTCACTGTTCTTTCCACACTACAGGATTAAAGAAACAACCTTAGGATCTGCTCATATGCTGTTATCAAACCCTGTGAAGTCCAGGATGATCCCTCATGCTCTATGATGCACAGAACAGGAAATTTCTATTTTTTACTTCATTGGTTTAAACAGCAGAAGCAGGCAGAGGAGTGCTGCTGCAGTACCTGACAGAGGCAGGACTCTGGCTACACGTGCAAGACAAAGCATTTGTACATAGGACAACACACCCTCTCTTAACCAGCATCCTCATACCCATAATGGATATTCACAGGTACACCAGGCCCAGTGACTGGGGTACCAAACACTGAAAATCTCCATTCCTCATCTTTTCAAACCCAAGGCCAGTATTTATGAACATCATTGCAGGAAGAAAGCCACTCATTCTGCACCAAGGACTCGTACCAGTTTAATCACTATCTAAAGTAAAGCAGCATCACCCTCAGAGGAGGGTTGTCCCAAAAACCCCGTGTGCCCACACTGGTCTGTTTCAGAGTCAGCACCACACACAGGAGGTCAGATGCAAAGCTGAAACCCTGTGGCCTCCAGGAATGCTACTTACTCCACAGGGGTTTTAGGAGGGAGGATGTAAGAACAGGGACACTTCTCCACTGCAGGCTAAAAACCATCGCTGCTCTTGTGTGAGGTGATCAACTGATACTCCTGCTGAAAAGCCCTGACCGTGTTGCACATCCTGTTTCAGGTTCCTCACAGCACATCATCTCTTAGCTGACTTATTTCTATAACCAGCAGCTTCAGTTCCTCAAGGACTTTGTCCGTGAAAAAGATCAATGTCTTTAATAGCATTGAGGGGTGCACATTCATCCAACTCAAGCTCTGAGTACTTGAGCCACCTAATTTGGGAATGCAAGGCTCCCTGAGTACTCACAGGGAAGAGACAAGCTCAAGTCCCAGGTAAGGCTTTCCTAGAGAGGATTGAGCTCCATCTCTCCTTACAAGCTTTTTAAGGAGACTGTTGGTATCCTAGGTTAGGTAGGAAGGAGTCAGACATGTATGAACCTCTCAAACTACAGACTTTACATTATACAAAAATAAGTGGGCAGAGCACTCGTGGAGTGGCAAACCACTCCTGGAGTGTATTGTACATCCAGGTAAAATAGAAACATAAAGCTAATTAAAAAACATACTAAAACACTACATGATTATTTGATGATAGCCTGCTTTTTCTAGACAATGATAAAATTGCAAACTAGAGGTCCACCCAGAGAGAGTCAGAGCACAGAAAATAAAATGCTTAGTATTCTGTATGCTCTTTATGTACAGATTTATTCAAAAATGTAATACCAGTAAACATAGTCAAAGTTTATAGGAAAAGCTGTGAAGACGTCCTGTAAAATTTAAGAAACTACCAATGAAATGATGTAAATACAAAAGATATCCAGTAATGTACACTGTTTCCCAGAACTGTCAGGTACAGTAATTTCTCTGCTCAGCAGCAGTCTCACATTTCCCATATCTCTTCCTCAAAATTCAGTGACTGCAGAAGTCTTTTTTTTTGCAGAAAGCACTCTTAATTTCTTATGCTATATAAGAGTTACAAAAATCCCACCATTCTCTACCATTAAAAATGCATTATACCTCCCACCAAGACAACTGTTTTGCTCAAAAACAAACCTGTGTGGTGTCTGTAGGGCACAAACCACTACCAGGCAGAAGAAAAGACTTACATAGGTGTCATACATAACTTATTATGTACAAAACACACACACACAAAGCAACAGAAAGCAGCCAAGCACAGATATCAAAAGAGAGGTTTTTAATATTAACCTCCCTTCAGACACATGTATGAATCTTCATAAACCAAAGGTTTGTGTATGTATCAAAAGCTTTATCTTGCAGAGCTCAGATTTATGCACACACCAGCACACTTCCCTCTGTGCCTGGGCACCTGTGTGTGCAGCACAAACGGATCCATACACACACATCCCCCAAATTTTTGTTGGCTCTGAGTGCCATTCCCTGGCACTTTCTCTCCTGCCTCCCTCCATTCCAGGCTGTTGGCAAGGGCCCTGTTCCTCTGTGCCACATGTCTCCCACCACAGCCCGTGCCATATTTCAGGTGACCATGCTCTGCTCCCCACCCATTTTCACTCTCAAAGCCAATTCCCCACTTGGCAGCTACACCACCCTCCCCACACCTGTAGGCAGGAAGGGACAGGGCACATGGCATTGCTTGCTGTGCCAGCCATAAAACAGGATTAACCTGTGGGGACAACAAACACACAAAGCCCAGGAGGGAGGGAAGGAGGCTCCTGTCACTCCTGGCTCTTTGCAGATGCCCATGGTGAATGACCCCCACTCCACAGCAAGGAAAACACTGAAATGCTCCCACTTCATTCCTTGCTTACTTCATTCCTTGCTGCTTTACCTTCATGCCTATTTCTTGAAGAGAGAAGTGTTTTGAAGTGTCAGTCCCAGCCTCCCCAGGCATTGAGGCAGGTAGGCACTGTGAGCAGTCTGCTGGGTATTAATGCCTGGATCAAGCACTTCTTTGATCTACGAACAACAACAAACCACTGCAATAAACCAGTCTTTCAACCCCACATCAGCTTCAGAGTATGCCCTCAGCTCCATCTTCTACCTTTCAACATGGCCTGGAATATTCCCTGACTTTCTAAAATTAATTGGCTACAGAGCTCCTGTTATTACCATGTTACCTCCAGCCAAACACAGAAATGCCATCCACTTGAGCGTGCTGGATCCTGCTTCCGATCAAATTAAAGACAAAACTCCCCTTGATTTCAACATGGAACAAAGTGACTTTGTAAAGCAAAGGAAAGCCCATACAGCTGTCAACAGCTGCAGCTAACAAGGGCTATTCCTTGTTAAAAATAAACTTCATATTTTTAACTAAAACGCTCCCAATATTTTCATCCATGCTGCAATCTATTCTGCTGGAAAACACAAACATGTAGAGCAGCAAGATTCATTTTGGAACACAGATGACAGCAACTGCCCTTAGAATGAGATCTCAAAACCTAGAAAGAAACCTGTGATTTGATGGGATAGGATTAATTTAAGATACAATTATTCTTAGACTATGACATCTGAATGTTTTTTTCCTATGAAATTATAATAATAGAATCCAACGTATTTTTCATTTTTTCAAAAGAAAACTGGAACATCAGACACTGAAGCACAGTCATAGTCACCATCACTGCATCTTTTCTGTCTGCTGTCACTGGAGAGCAGAATGAAAACTAATTGCAAGTACTAAGTTTGACTCCCACATTTATTCTCAACAGACTGACTTCTCATGTCTATATACTCTTGGAGAGATTATTGTAACAAAATACCTGAAGTTCATTATGTGTTCTTTTAAAAGACAAATCTATTATCAACATTTTGAGGATTGACAATTCCTAATTTGCACTGAAAAACTGCTTTGTGCTTAATAATGTCACAGATCCATTTTTCTATTATTGAAAGTAATCCTGATACCATTAAAAACAATAATAGTGATAGAACAAGGCATAGTTTAAAGAGTGAGATTACTCTGTGGACAGGTAAAACTAGCCTCAAATAATTGCCTCCAAACCAGATTGCTACTTACTGGTTCACCTTTATTCAAAGTTGTTTATGCTTTGATTGGATAAATCATAATAAACTCCTACTATAATTGTATTCATGAGAAAGCAAAGAAACTGCAGAAACTATCCCAAGAGAAAATGAGTCTCTCTGGTATTTCAGTCTCCAGTTGAGGAACAAGACTCAGATTTTACAAAAAAAAGTATGGGGTGGCTTTATCTAAGGCACCAAAATTATCCTACATGAGGAGAGAAGCTGCTTTTAGGGGCTCTGGATTACTAAGACAATTCTGAACTACATATCTAAGGTTTGTATCTGGTGCAGGTTCCTTCAACCAAATACAAATGTAGAAGAGAGACAAACCCCATGAGCAACACGAAAAATGGGAGCTGCACACAGAGATGGGAAAGTCCTGTTGTGACTGTATGATTTCTCAACTTCACTGCCAGTACATCTCTAATATAATAATTAGAGATTACTATGCTGTATCACACAATTGTATGTAGAGGCATCTACATCTGCTCACATTACTGAGGTTTTAATTCACTTTTTTTCCTCTTTTACTCCAGTTTAAAAGGGTTTATATTCTTCAGAAGTTCTTGTGAGAGTTTTTGAAGATTTGCAAAGGTGATGGGAAAAAAATTATTTTACTAGTTCACAGACAAAAGCATAAGAATGGTTCTGAATGAAGGTTCAAACCATAGTTTCATTTAATTTTAATGAGGACTGTTAGTTAGACTTAATGCCTTTTTTGCTGCCATCGAATCCTCACAGAACAGAAGTAATTAGTTTTTAATACTGCACTTAAAGTAAGGCCCAAAGGAGAAATTTTCTTAACCTATTTTTCTGGTAACAAATCCTCTGTCAAGAAAGTATCCCAAATTCATCATGAATTAGGTTCTAGGGCATTGCAATGAAAGTCTACAGTTTAATTAATTAGTATTTATAGAAGCCTGCACATTGAGCAAGTTGGAAAACTGTTCAGTTGTGCAGGCCTTAAACCTGAGTTTTGGAAGCCAGACTGAGACAGGCACATACATCATCATGCAGCAAGGCTGTGGCCACACCAGCAGCCATGGCCTGCATGGATTTCCTGGCATGGCACTCATTCTGTTCTCCTAGAGACAATAAGAACTACCTGCTGTCCAATTCCGTGCACAAATCCATGAAACACGGTTTGATCCACAGATGTGATTTTAAATTGATGCTGTTACTTGCTGGATAAAATGCTGTTCAACTTAACCTTAGGCAGTAAATGTCAACGAGGTTAAAACGTGACTTTTGAACAGGCATTTCCATTAGGGGTTCCAAAGCACGGCAAGAATTCATGTGTGTCTGTGCACTGGATTTGCACTACAAAGGTTTGCTAGCAGGAATTCCTGGCAGGAATTGCAGACCCATGGAAAGAAGAGCCCAGTGCTGGAGCACATTTGCTGGAAGGACCCGTGACCCTGCAGGGAACCCACAGTGAAGCAGCTGCTCCTGCCAGACTCACCCAGTGGAAAATTCCCACCCTGGAGCAGCCTGTGGACTGCACGCTGTGGGAAGGACTCACCCTGGACAAGGCTGGAGAATTCTCCCAGAGGAAGGAGCCCACACTGGACAAGTCTGGAGAACTGTCTCCCAGAGGAAGGAGCCCACACTGGACAAGTCTGGAGAACTCTCCCAGAGGAAGGAGCCCACACTGGACAAGTCTGGAGAACTCTCCCAGAGGAAGGAGCCCACACTGGACAAGTCTGGAGAACTCTCCCAGAGGAAGGAGCCCACACTGGACAAGTCTGGAGAACTCCCCTCTAGGAAGGANGGGGCAAGGAGCAGCAGAAACAACGTGTGATGAACTGGCCACAACCTCAAGGGGGAAGGTGTTTTTTCAGATTTGGGTTTATTTCTCATTACCCTACTCTGATTGGACCGGTAATAATTCAAAGTAATTTCCCTGAGTCAGGTCTGGTTTTCCCATGACAGTAATGGGTGAGGGATCTCTGCCTGTTCCCAACTCATGAGCCTTTCACTGTATTTTCTCTCCCCTGCCCAGCTGAGGAGGGCAGTGATGGAGTGGCTTTGGGGGACACCTGGCATCTACTCAGGGTCAACCCACCACAGTGTAAGACCTGCAAACAGAACAGATACTAATTTAATGAATTTATCATTTGTAACACAAGCTTAATGGCCACATGCTGTTTCTGGTACTTTTTCTCGCAATATTAGTGACAAATTAACTTGATTGCTGTATTTTTGTAACCTTTAACCAGAAGCTGAGTGTTTGCATTAAAGACATTCAAGTCTGATTCAGAAAGCATTCCTGGAAATAAAAACAAACAGCTCTGTTAGGAGTGGAATTAATGCAGCTGTTTTCCTGCAGAGCTCTATCCTTCATCACCACCAAACCTCAACTAAAGACCCAGCTTTTTCCTGTCCATTCCAATGCAAGAAACCACCCAAAGCAAAGGTAATGATAATCCCAGTGACTCTCCCTTTCTTCATTCTTCCTGATTATCATTTTATCATACACAGTTCAGTGTGTTCTCATCTTGGTGGAAAATTTTACTTACAAATTAAAAAAATATGTTCACATTTTCTGTATGGATTTTGTCACAGATTTCCAGTTTACTAGTAAACTGGTGTGAATTTTTTCTCCCCTGTTAAATGACGCATCAAGTGCATAATTTTTCTTCAAGAAGCTAAGAAATTAATAGAGGTGAAAACTCAGTGTCATGACAAATGGACTAATTTAAATTGCAGAGTACAAAAAAAATCTCATTTGTATTTTTATTTTTAAATTCACAATGCAATTAATGTATATATTCACATAAAGAGTTAGAGATAATGTATTTGACAGAGCTTTCCCACTGTATTGTATAACAATTTTTTTCATTATGAAACTAGTTCTGTAAGTGGTTTAACATTAATAAAATTAAACATTGAGTCTAATTGGACTTTTATCATATAGAGGTTCACAAAATAATGGATTTTTTCAGCTAGTTTCTCAGTTGCTTTAAAGAGATGGGCCACATTTTAAGAACATATTTAAATTTCCCAGTAAAATCAAAATATTTGTGCATGTCAAAACCAAAGTATATCCACACATCATGCAAGGGCAAAGCTGCAAAATACTGTGGAAGCAATGTAGGTTCCCAGTATGGAAATATTGAAAATTCAAAACATAGTTGTATTTTACCAAAGGAAATTATAAGGACATTTATCTCAGATTTTTTTAAAAGCCCATGACCTTTTAGCTGACAACAGCCAGGAAAACAACAAGAGATTTTAAAGTGGCACCAAAATCCCAAAGGCACACGATGCAGATGTCCTTTCCAACATCAGTGTTCTCCAGAATGGACAATGGCCTGGGAACATAAGTATGGACCAGCATAAAAGTAAATTCAGCCTAGACCTCATCTCATGTCTTGGATGTGAGGGAAAGACTCCTGTTAAATTCAACAGACCCTGAAGTAACTCCTGTTCCATTGGGTCATGTGGAGCTCTTTGAAATTACTAAATACTCAAGGTTAGATGAAAAGCACCATCTTCACAGCTTTTCACTTCCATGATACAATGGGAAGAATGACCTTCATCACCAAATTTCCTTGTAAGTGCTCTTTCCTACCCTAGATGACAACACTGGTCAGTTGTGATGTTTTTTAAAGCACATCTTCATTTCTGGTGGTGCCCTTAAACACCCTTGTGTTTTCCAAATGTATAGTTATTCCTTTACAAGTCTGGCAGATAACAAGCAAATACAGAGAATTGTTCCTTCAATTCAACTGGTGCTGGAAATAGGCACCAATATATAAACAGGAAAAGGGAATCATGCCAGAAATTAATGTGTTTCTTAATTTCTCCATCAAGACCTAACTACCATTCCAGCCAATATTTATGTGCTCTAATTAAAAAGACATTAGTAGAGCAAGGGCTCCATTCAGAGCTCCACCTCTCCTCCCTCCACTGCCTCCCCCCTGCTGCCTTTCCTGGGATCTCCAGCACCAGCTCAGATTCTCCAGGACAAGCTGGGGGGTTTCTTTCATGCTTTTTTTTTTGCACCATCTGGTTTGCACCCAAATGGATTTTGGTGGATCTGCTGGCTCTTCTGCCTATCAGCCAAACATAGAAGAAGAGTTGCAAAGTTCAAAGCACTCTCTTTTCTCAAGAACTACACAGCAAAAGGGTGTTTGAAAGGTTTGTGTCTGTCAAGTCCTAAATAAACCACAGGTAGCAACTCTACAGTGTTTGGCAGAGGAACACCAATAGATCTTTTTCCAGAAATAACACTTTTTATTAAAAGTATGAACTCCATGTGTGAAAAACAGTAATTAAAGGTGCTCTTTTTTTTTTTCTTCCCCAAAATGAAACATTGCTCTGTGTCTTATTGAAGAACTAAATCCAAAGTGAAAGGTTAATATGCTGTTTTGTCTCATCTAGAGAAGACCTTTTAAAAGCCAGAAATTACTTGCTGGAATCACTGCATACTAGAGCTCTAACTCCTTTTGTAACTGAGATCATGTTTCATTGCATCATAACATTATTTTTTTGGCTGTGTTTCTACCTTTTCCTTTCAGGTTTTTTATAGCCTGCATATTGATTTGAGCACTTGACTGAGGGTAACTTTTCTACATTGGTTTTACATTTAAGGGAGACAAAAGGATGCTCTGAAATACCAGCAGGAGCATGACTTTACTCTGTTGACTACACAGGTCATATGTAGGAGAACTAATTTAAGAAATGAAATTAGATACTTCAACAGTTGTAAAGAGTGCTCAGGTCTCCTTAAGGATTTGGAAAGGTGCTGCAATCCTTGTGCCCATCAAGTCTTCAAATTGCTTAGAAAGCCTGGCACTTGGCTCCAGTGCCTACATTGCACAACCATTATCTGCAAGGACAAGTAAGTGCCCTTGGAGGCACCTGCTGTTGATTGTCACACACTAAATCCTGCATCTCATTTTTTTTCCCCCAGGTAGTCCATTCTGAGATGGAAAAGGAAACAAATTTTTTTTCTAATGATAGCAATAAAGGAGAAAAAAAAGTGTCCAGCTGGAACTGTTGTTATGAACTTAGTTCAACACGCTTTCCAAAGGGGATAAGGAAGGGCTGGGTAGGGCAGGGGACTGAGGAATGACTTGCTTCAATTTAAAAGAGGAGAGTGGTAGAAACTGAGGCAAAGCTGAATTTTGTTGATAAAAACCAGTGATAGATCTAAAAGACACTTTGTGACAAGTGATTTACATCACTTTGGTACCTCTGAGTGCAGCTGACCACATCAACTGAGGACCAAGACTTATTCTAACCACAAGACTCCCCTGAAAAGACACACCATCACAGTCAGCTGAATATGCTGCAACAGGTAAGTAATTTCCTTTCTTCCTGCTGTTGCATCAGCTACCTATTTCTGGCAAGATTCTTGGTGGGAGGTATTTAATACAACCTGCAGGATCTCCTGAGTGTTGTATGGCAGGGCCCAGAGTTGTTAAGATGCTTAGCTTGCAGCAAGAGATCCACTCATTTAAAGCTTCCTATCACCACAGATGAATTTGAAAATGCTGCAAATAGATCTTTCCAGTGTGCAAGTAAAATATGCTTTTGCTCATAAGTTAAACAGGTATTATGCCCCTTGATTTACTCAAAAAAGCCCCTAATCTTAATCTTTTTCATACCCCTTCTGCTATTAAACTTGCCCTTCCCTCTTGAGTTTCTTCACTTGAGAGAAAACATGCAATCCTACCACAACCTGCATCATCTTTGGGGGGAATATTTCATTTAGGTTTGTTTGGTCGGGTTTTTTGGTCAGAGTAATAAAAGAAACAGCCAAATACCTCAGAAGATGCACTTACCTGATGCAATAGCTGCAAAATTCAAATGATTGTCATGTGAAATATCAGCTTGTGAACAGTTTTCATAAAGTAGAACATTCAAGGTTTACTCTTCACCCAAGAGTCTCCCAGTGACTCTTCCTCACATTTTGTGAAACTCTATGTGTGTAGGACACCAAAGAAGAGACCAAAGGAGTGATGTTGGACACAAAAATTCTCAGTTGTCATCAAGAGACTTCATGTATTTCCTCAGCAATTACAGCACTGCTTAATTTGCACAGAGGCTCAAAATAGGTGCCCAGCAAAAGTGCTGGTGCCTGAGGCTCTCACTGGCTACTCCAGAGTGCAAAACTTGACACAGGAAGGATGTGTCCTCGTGGAACTGGAAGAACATGATGACCTATGACATACAAGGCTGTTCACTGAACTCTTACTCTTCCCAGAATTCAAGTTATTTGGATGATTAATAACAAAGGAAAATGTAGAAGCAAACACACAAACAAAGGCCTCAACCATATCGACATTTCAGTGACAGAAACAAAACCAGATAAGCTTTAATGCACATTGTGGCTCCCTTTGATAAGGCATAACAGCTCAGAAGACTAAGGTGTGCAGGAAGATGCAAACAGCAGCAGTGTGTTAGGCATGCACATCATCTCACAGGTTCCCTGCTAAGTGATTAGTGCCACAGTCACACAGCCCTGCATCTCCCACATTAGTGTCTGCCGTGGTGACTCACAATTAATTCACAGGTAGAAGCTGCAGGTTTCAGAAAATGCCTTGTGAAGGTGAGTGGTTGATGCATTCTGTGCTTTGCCTACGCAATGGATTCGTGCAACTGCAGTGTTACAGTTGCCTGCTGCTCCCAGGACCTCCTTGCTATGATCTTATAATCACCATGTCTTGATTCAATAGGAAATCTTGGACTGGCCACACAAACCAAAACCAACACTGACATCAGATGGATGCTTAGTAGGTTACAAAAAAAAAAAGAAAACAAAACAAAATGTAAACAACAAAAAGATCGCTTCAAATTAAGCTTGATTGGGTGTGTTCTTGAAAAGGTGCTCAAATTACCTGAACCACTTTGTTTGATCTTAAGACACGGACCGGGGGCAGCTGCAACGAGCTCCGAGCTTTGGCACATTCCATTATATGAATGGCAGTGAATTTATAATGGAATGGTATGGATGGTTTTTATAATCAGAAAAACACACTGACCTTAACACTACACAGGTGGAGCAGCATAATGACCCGCCAATTGTAAGAGCATCAATTCCTGGGGAAAAGTTCAATGAGGTTAACTCAGCATGTATCCCATAACCAACATAAGCCACATTTAAAAATATTGTTTTTTCCACCAAAACCTGTCTTTGACAACGTTTTATTAATTGATTTGTTCCACTGTTCAGTACTGAGTACATCTTACCCATGTTAACAGTGTACTACATTATGTTCCAGTAGAGCTGGATGATGTCAGACACTTCAACACTGAAACACGTGTTTAAAAAAGCAAGTATGGTGTTAATTACAATAAACTTTTCAAGCAGGATTAAGCATAATATCCACTTAAGAAGAAACTGAAAGAAAACAAACAACATCAGTGGATCTTCAGCTTCATTGCAAAATCTTCACATGGAGTGAGCTCAGAGGGGTGCCAGCCAACCAGCATTTCCTCTTCCCACCAATTTATTGATAAGCTGGGTTATTGAGGGGATTGGACACAAAGGAAGTAAATTTCAGTGTACCACCCTCGAGCTGACCAGGTATCCAAGATAGTCCAAGATCAGGCTGCAAAATATGGTGAACAAGATTCTGCTTCTCTATTCAAGCTCAACCAGGTTTACAACACCCACACATTACAAAACTGTACAGAGAGAAACAGGAAAACAAAGAGAAACTTAAATCTGAATCAAGGAGAGCTAATTAGCACGGACAGAAGGGTCTCCAAACACGCAAAACCAAAACTTTAATTTGAACTTTAAAAAGTAAAAGATATCCACAATTGAACCACAACAGCAACATCGATGACGTCTGTATTTTAGCTCATTCTCCCTCCTTATCCTCCATGACACTTTATAGTTTCTCCACTTCACCAGCAGGGAAAGCACCTCAGCAACAAGACAGTTCAATACCCCCATCTCCTCCCAGCTCTGGAGGCCCACCCTAACCTTCATTCCCACCATCAGTTTCGGCTGTGCACTCAATCAGCTGAGAAGGCAAGGAAAAAATAGTCTTAGACCAACACAATCAACATCACTACTAAACTGCCAACTCAACAAGAGCACAAAAATGAAGAAGAGAATCAAAAGCCACAGGCGAGGTAGTGGATTTACGAAGGTGCTCTACCAGTTCAGAAATTCTCAGCTGAGAAAAAAAGATTTATAAAACAAAACAATGCCATTTGATCATAATCCTCTGATATTAAAAGGCTTTCACAACATGTAATAGCCATGAAATTAAACAAAGTGAAAGTACACATTGCTTTGTTTTCTCCCTCTGCCTTTTACAAGGCATTAATCTCATGGACATAATCCATTTTAGTCCCAAATTTACCAACTGCCTGTAGTCTGGTGACCCTTTGCTTTTATTGAAAAAGCGTATTTACACTGGAAATAAAGCAGGGTGATCCCAAAATTGGGCAAGGAGCCACGTTATCTTTAAAGGCAATCTCACAGAAGTTAATCCACACCCACACTTTTTTCAGCTGTCTGCTGCTAAGAGCACACACAACAAAAACTCTTCCAAATAACTGAACAGTAAATCCACTCCTCACAACCACAGTCACCACGAATTTTCTACAGCTTCACAGAACCTGGTTTCAGTAACATACTACATTACACCACACACAGCAGAGACATTCCTTTATGTCTCTTTGGGATAAAAGCACAGGGCTCCTCCTAAGTCAGTTCTAATACAGCTTTCATAGCGAGGAAGTTTCACTCTCCACGGGCAATATGAAAAACCCCCAGCCCCACTCCTACCTCCAAAAGCATCCACAGCACATCAGCAGGTTATGCAGGCCAGGGATGCTGCACGACCACTGTGCAGGGAGGGAGGGAGGAAGAGCTGCCAGACTTGCACCCCCCGCCTGCCTCCTGCTTGCAATGAATGTCCTCACTCCTTCCTCAAAGCATCTCAGCATTACAGACTTCAATTCAGTGAGTTTGTGAATGTGAAGCAAAAATAAACTGATATACTACCTGCTTAAGCTGCCTGGTTCACACATCCTGCAAAACCTACACTGAGTCACAGAAAGCATTTTTGCACTGAGATAGAACGTGTTGTGATCCCTTCACACATTTAATCTAAAAGAATGTTCCTGCTCAGGGTTTATAGCAGGCCTGACATGAAGGCCCAGCTGCCATCACCCCATCCAGCCAGGAAAACCCCTTGGGGACACGAAGTTCCAGTGCCACCCTGCAGCCAGGCCTCTGTGTTCACCCCTGCCCCAGGACGGGTGGCACGTGTGCCTGTGTGCATTCAAACTTTAAGAGCAATAGATAGGAAAAGTACCATCTTACACATGAATAGATTTACTCAGGGGGATATTTATGTTAAATGACGTGCTTCAGAAATGTAACTATAGTTGAAGTGCACTTCAGGTAAATTGGAGAGCCTGTGATCAGAAAGACTATCGTTGCTCTGGTGAACACGGTTTTCTGCATTTCTTTGTTGGCTGTCTCTGGTCACCTATGAACTCCTGTCTTTACATTTAGATTGCACATTTCCTGGCACTTTTTTTCGGGTTTCACATGGCACTTGTACAGCATTTGTCCTCTCCTTCCCAGTTCACGATTGCAATAGAAGTCTAAACAGGTTTTATTTCAATAAATGCATATGCAAACAGATCATCAGGGATCAGGAAAATCAGTACTATTATGTTTAGAACCTGTGTGATAAAGAGGTGAAAGGAACAGACTAAAGAATACAGGAGTTGTGCTGATTGTGTCAAGACTATTCACAGGCTGCGTATGCATTCATTTTCTGTCTGGGAAGAACAGTTTTTCAACAAAATCAGCCCTGCACAGAGGATAAGTAGTTTCTTCTGAGATCACTGTATGAGATTAGCATGATCCAGGAGAAGAGTGAAAAGCAGGGAGCTGAGTCCATTCAGCAGTGGAGATTTCCTAACCTAATTCTCCTTCTGAAAATGAAGCCAATTGAAGTTGATTCAATTGATGTTTACTGCTTGTTTGATTTCTGTTTTTATCTCTCTCACCTTGCCTAACACCTTCTCTTTCATCACCCATCACTCAACATTAAGGTTTCTTGTTTGCTATTCAGCCCTGACAAGCCCAGCTGTGCCTCAATCCCTCTCCCTTCAGCTTTCTTATCTATCCTCCTTCTTTTCTGCTCCTACTCCATCTTCCCCTTCTTCCCCTCTGCTTTTCAGTTCTTCAGGTTTGTTCCCCTCCCAGCAAAAGCTGTTGCTGGTCTCTGCAGCTGATGTTTGACCCCTGCCTTTCACACATTCTCTGAGTACCTTCTGGGTTTTTTCTGCTTATCATACAAGTAGATTTACATCATCTCTGCACATGCCATGCCCTGCCTGAAGAAATCTTAACATTCATCTCCTGCTGGTACCTGCCACCTCACTTTGAATCCCTCACTCCAGAACACTTCTTGCAAAGACAACCCCGATCACAAAGCTGGAATGGACACACTGAAATCAGTACCTGTGCACCATCCATTTCTGCTGTGTCCCTGCCTCCCACTGCAGCCCATGTTTTCTATACTGTTCAGTGCCTCGGAGTCGTTTGTACAATAATTAACCCAGCAGATCTCCAGCCACCATGTGCAGTAACAGCTCGGTCTGTGCAAGAAAACCTATTCAAGCCTGAAAAATTATTTAATTCAGTGGTGAACTGTTTGTTTCTAGAGACAGCAAATACTTGTGCTCAGGATGACACCACCTGCATAGGGGTCCCTCTGCCACTAGAGAACAGATACCTGCCTGAACTAGAGCATCACCCACAGCCACGTTAACAGGACACAGAACATGCTTTTGTCAATAAACAATTCTGTTAGCAAGGACAGAAAAGCAGGTATGTTTGTCCTGCACATTTGCTTTTCTGTTCCTCTTCCTTCCCTTTGTTTGCCCCTGCCAGCACCGGCCCCAATATGCTGTTAATTAACAGCTGACTGCTGCAGGTTTAAGTGCTGTCTTTGCATTGAAGCAATTGGAACAACATGGAAGAGATCAGAACTGCTTTTTTTTAACCTCTACAGATTGATATTGGAAAGGTTCTTCAGCTTTTACGAAGATCAGAGAAAGATCGATAGCACTGGTTATTTATGCTGGAAGTGTTTGTTCCTCCTACCTCAACAAATAGAAACATGTAAAAGAAACTCCTGCATTTTTCAGGTTTGGTAATTACACTTGCCAGCTGAAGCTACTATTTTAACACACCTCACTAGAGCAGGAAATATATAAAATCTATTAAAATAAATGCACAGTTTTGTGACTGCAAGATAAATACTACCAAATTCTCATGTGTAAATTAGCTAAATAACTCACAAACCAGTATACAAATTAGACATTTTCTTTTCCCTTCAGAAGACAAAAAGAATGCAATATCATTAGAAAAATAATTAATATGTTAATTGAGGATTTTAATTACCCAGAGACAAACCTCAGTTGTGTTGAAATCTGGCTGAAAATCAGAGTTACATCTGTTGTGGAAAGCACTGCAGCTTTGTCAAGTAAAGGCACAAAATCTGTACGTATTAATATAAAATGAAAACTCTGATTGTTTTACACCGGAGGCAAATCAAAAAATAGCAACATCTTCATACCATTTTAAGGTGAGATCTTTCATTTGCTCATCTGCAAATCTACCACACTGTTCTCAATTTGCAGCTCAGTCCTGGAAGCCATTAGATAGTAATGGTCTTCTCTCCCAGCTTCAGCAGGTGGGAACTACACCACGAGACAGAGCTGCTTCTGCCCGTGGGTGTGAGGAAATCCAGAACATGATGTGGACAGGGAAACCTACATTTCTTGAATGATGGTTTTCTACAATCTAAATTCAAAAGAGCAGGCTGTGAACTTTGCTGTTTCCTATATTCGATGACAGCAAACCATGGAGGATGGAGTCTGGGACATGTGTTAAGGAGGCTTCCACCCATCAGCCTGCTGGAGTCACCACCAGTAAATCAGGACAGAGCGTGTGGGTGGGCTCTGACCGTGGCACTGGTGGTGTCAGTCCAGTCCCTTTCCACACCAATGTCTGCCTCCCGGGGAACACAATATCCATGGCTGGCATTAACTGAGGACAAAGTTTCACAGGACAAAGTGCCAAACCTAAGCCCAGATCCTGAAAAAGCTCCAAGAGCCCAAACACTGGCAGTGCAGTGCAGTCCATGTCACTGCAGTCTGTGGGGATATGTTTTACTCTCCAGGAGCACAAATAAAGGCCGGTGCTGAACTATTTAATGAATCCTGCAGGCACAGAGGGAAGAGAAGGGTTGTTGCAGTGCAGCTCCCAGGCCCAGCCAGGACACATGGGCACATGTCCAGCACAGCTCAGGCAGGGACTGAGGGCCCCAGGCTGAGCTGGGACACGTCCCCTGGGCCCTTGGCAGGAGATGGTGGGTGTGGGGGTCCCAGGGGAGCCACTGAGGCCTGTGAGCACCCCCAGGACCGTGAGAGAAGCAGACCTGAAGTGCTCCTGCGCTCTCTTGCAGACATCAATTTTTGGCAACTTTGGACACCAAGCACTGGGCCAGGTGGACCTTCTCTTTGAGGCAGTGCTGCTGTTCTCAGGCTCTGGTGTTTTAGTATGTTTTCCCAAGGAAAACAGTTTAGGCAGGTAGGAAGAAGAGAGGAAGAAGGGAAGGAATAGTTCACCTCAGCTGCATCTGCAACCATCATCTAGTCCAACGGCCTGGCTATTTCAGGTCTGACCAAAAATTAAAGTATCATACTAAAGGCATTGTCCAAATGCCTCAGAAAACAGTGACAGGCTCAAAGCATCAACCACCTGTAATTTTCCTGCAAAGCCTGACCTCATTTCCAGAAATCATGGTTTCTTTTTCCTCCTGACTTTTAAGCTGAGTTCCCTGTTCAGGCAAGTAATATCAACAACAAAGAGGTGATATTATTATAAATGTTATATTATGAACAATGTTATTTGGAGGTTGGCTAGATGATCTTCAAAGGTCCCTTTCGAATCAAATCATTCTGTGAATAAATGCTGACATGTAAAGATGAAGTTTCCAATCAAGGTTCTGAACTGAGATCCTTTATGAAGCAAGGAGACAGGAGCATAGAAGAAACCCCACTGTCTCCACCCCCAACAAGGTGACATCTCACCTATGCCTTGAAACACAAAGACATTGAAACAGAGAGACTGAAGAGAAAATGAGAAAGTGTTCACTACTCTAGTAAGATGTGGTCTCAGGACAGACTCCAACTGTTTATCAAATTTTCTACAACACTGTAGAAAGCAGGAGTTTTAAAAAGAGGGAACAGGATGTTTGAGTATTTCCTTGGCCTGGCAAGCAGGAAGGACAGCCAGGAAGAGCCCGTGAAGATCAACCGAAAAGGGGGAAAAAGTTCCAGGGATGTTGACAGTGAAGGCTGATCAACAGCAGTGCTGAATTCTTCACGTGAAAGATGGCAGGAATGGCATCCACAGGTCATGAATTCCCCTCAAGACGAGCAGCTTTTTGACATATTTTCCAGAAGCAGCAGCCAACAAAGCAAAATGGGGGCACAGAGAGAGAAAATACAGTTGTGGGAACGCTCTGTAAGCAGAGGATGCTTGCAGCAGTACTGTGGTTTGACAGAAAGTGAGACAGGAACTGAGCCCCGGGGAAGGAAACACTGGACAGCAAGCTGGACAGCTCCTGAAAGCTTATCCTGCAGAGTCCACCTCAACTAATTATCTCCAGCATCATTTCCTATCCTCAGAGGAGGGATCAGGTTCTCAGAGAGTCCAAATTCTTCTTGTTTGACAAGCCTCTGGGAAATTAAGTCTTCTCTGCAACTCTCCTTCCACGTCTGCGTGTTGTCAGCTACTCACCAACATCCTCAGCTGTACATAACACAACAACTAGTGTTATGTGTAGCACAATGAAAACTAAAGCAAGCTGGTATTACTGCACCAATAGGAAAGCTCCCAGCTCACATTTCTCTATCACTAACATTAGTGATCCACTTCTCATATGTGGTAAAATGATGTATATGTCCATTTTTACCTAATATTTCGTGTAATGATGACATTTTCCAGGAGAAGTGGTCCACAGATATTTTTGGTTACATGTTTCGCTTTATTCTTTTTTTTATTAATAAATTTCATGCATCAGCACAGGCCTCAGCCATTCAAATACTGGGCTCAAAAGACTTCTGCAAGTTCTGGGCAGCTGCAGGAACAGCAGCTGCCAAACTCATTCTAAAGCTGTGCCACTAGGACTCAGCATTGGCCTGAGTAGAAAATGTTTTGCTTGATGAGGTGGAACTGTGGACACCACCATGTCTTCAGATGGAGTAATTTCTCACCACTTCACTGGCTCCCATACACTATAATTAACAACTGGTTGAAGGGACTGGCTTCAAACCTTCAGTCTGTCCCTGACAACTGTGATTTTCCTAGTGATGTGGATACTTGGCAGTGCACTGACTTAAACAGAAAAACAGTTTAACACAGTCCACCAGCCACTTGTGAAATGAACTTGGATGTGAACTGCAGTCCTAAAAGATCAGTGGAATACAAACATCTGCAGATGAGTTAATGCTTACCAAATGAAGTTCACCATGAGCGAGCTGTAAATGTCAAGCACAAAGAAACCAGAAGATCTCCTAAAGAAACAGGCATGAGTGAATACTCAGCATTTGTATCCCTTATCCTGTAGTTGCAAATGAAATTTCAGGATCTATCTGGCATCATCATTTGGCTAGAGCAGACAGAGATGGGGGGATAGAGATGACTTGAGCAAACAGCACATATGACAGGCACGCAGTAAACTATTATGGTAGTTTGTATTTGAGCAGGATGTTAAAGCTATTAGACCTACAGAGGGAGAAGGTAAAAGGCAGAAAGCTCTATTTAGCACTGCCTAAATGCCATTACTCCCCTCTGTAACAAACCACTAAAGCCTTTGTCTGCAAAGCAGTTTGCTTCAAGTCTAACAGATTGCTGCTGGACCTCTGTGCAGCTAGAAATCTCCTCAGCTTATCTGATGAATTGTGACACACAAACATCCAACTATCTATTAGCAGCACCAGCAACATCTCCCCCCCAGTCACTCAGTGCAATGATCAGTATCTGCAAACTACAGCTTATATTTAATTGGCACAATAGGAGGGGGAAAAAGCAAGCAGCACACCCAGCAAGAACAAGTTTGTACAGTAAATACCAGACCCTTGTACTCCTGTTTCTAAACCACCCCTGGAAATCTCGAGGCTGCACTGCTCTCCCAAGAGCTGTGCAGGCAGCAGAAAAGACTCAGCATCCTTATTATTTCAATGGAATTACCCTGCACCCCACTTCCATCCTCTTTTCACTATAAATGAGGCTATAAAACAGCAAACTGGCACTATCTATGCCAAAGTCACTCAAGTTAAATGCTGGAATTCAATAGGTTACTAAACACTACAGTTATGGTAAAGGGATGTTTGAGAGGTGGGTCAACTATATAAATGGCTTTTGTATCTCTGTGCCAAGCTGTGATCACTGGACTTTTATTTGCTTTCCCATAAACACACAGGAAAAGGTGAACACAACAGCATCTCAGGGAGTAGCATTTAGCATCACACCACTCACTTTTACAAAGCAATATTCAAACACCAAGTTGTCAATGGAAGAGAGAAAAAGGAAAAAATTACCTCTTTTTTTCCTCAAGAAAAAAAAAATCCAAACCCAGAAACATGATTCCTGCTAACTTGATAGCTCCAGCTCACTTGGCATAAAGCCTCTCAGGGAGCACCAGCAGCAAGTCTCAAAAGGCTTGTTCTTGGGAACCCAAAAAGCAGATAGCCAGTGCTATCTCTGCAGCTACCACCAAGCTAAGCATGTAGACAAGCTGAAAAAAAATTGCATATTTGATTAACTTTTTTAGTTAAGAATGT
>WEIV01020257.1:3667-47332 GCA_013390005.1 Calyptomena viridis
TGTCCTTTGACATTACCCAGAGTTTCTGTGTGACATTAAGAACAAAAGCATCCCAAGAGACTGAAAAGTTTGAGAAGTCTTGGCTACTTGTTCTAAGGGAAAATTCTGGTGGGGAGAAATTCAGAGTCCTTCTCACTTCTGCTCACATCTGCTCTATGAATCTCAGGGGATCTTGAAGCATATGGAATTTCTTCAACAATGTTTTTCAACCTGTGCTCATTGCTATTCACTATAACACAAAAATGACACACCATTATTTTAAATTAGTGAGAACAGCACTGCAGGTAACAGTATGATTTTAGATCTTGGTCTATAACAGGGGAAAGAGACCCTTTTGTTAGTGAAAATGAATGTACAAGCATGGGGTTTGGGGAAGGAATTATGCATGAGTTTTGTGTGTGAAACAGAAAGGGACAGAATTTTGGGAAGAGGGTAAGAAATTTGTGAGGCAAGACCTTAGCATTCAGAATTCATGAGAAAAGAAAATGAGTTATCTTACCATGTATGCACATGCACGTTCATTTGAATGGCAGCTATGCACCTGGTAGTCACAAGATGGATAGGTGGTTTTGGCTAAACCTTAAGTAAATTTGCACTTTGCTTTCAGTTATAAATGTCTGGCCAGACAGTTCATATTCCTCTCTCAGTTGAAGTCTGTGGGAAGTCATCAGACTTTGAGACCTCACACATAACTCAAAGCTTATTTTTGTTCTATTTTAGATCCTATGTTTTATATTGTTTTTGAACAAGTTCATATCTTTTTGACAAGCAACCAGTCTTAATTTTAATATTTGCAGTGGTCAGCTATTAAACCTTAGGAAAATCGTGTCAGTGATTCTGAGGACACCTGTGCTTGCTAGATGCCTGCTTTTGATCTTAGTTGCTATCTTCCAGGCTGATGGTGGCTTCTGATCTTATGTATTCCTGAGTTTCTCCTTTGCAGATCCAGTGTTAACATACTTCATGATACATGATGGCACCTAAATGTTTGGCTTGAGGACAGAGGGACGGAAGAATTTGGCTCAGTTTCCTGGAGTTCCAGGATGTGCAGAGAAGGGTACACTGATTTTTTTCTTGCAAAATTTAGATTACAAAATTGAAATTTAACAACATTTAAATATGTTGTGAATTTTATAATGTCATAAGTCACAACAGAACAAAAATTTTTAAAGAAATATTTTTAGACTTTTAAAAAAAATTATATTTTTCAGTTAGAAAAGCATTTTTTCCAGGAATTCCCACTTTTTTTGATTTACACAATTCAAAAACCTTAAAATAAAAATAACAGTTTTAAATTTTGATTATTTAAAATTATTTAATCCCCAGTGGTTGACTGTCAATTTTTTTGCATCCTTTGATTGCCAGTGTCATGGATATAACTCATTTGCCCAGAACTCTATTGTGACACAGTTGGGCACCTCATCACCTTGAACAGCATTTGGGTCTATGGAAAGAATAAAGCTTTTTCATAGGATGTTTCAGATTGTGGGGAACTGAACCACCCTCAGAAAAACATGCCTCTGCTCCACTGGCTGTAGAGGGACTCTAAAGCAGTTACACTTCTGGCAT
The DNA here is from genome assembly GCA_013390005.1 of Calyptomena viridis. Classification (NCBI taxonomy): domain Eukaryota; kingdom Metazoa; phylum Chordata; class Aves; order Passeriformes; family Eurylaimidae; genus Calyptomena; species Calyptomena viridis. Next base: position 5,237 of record WEIV01020257.1, read on the forward strand.
AGCTGTCACTAAGGTCTGAGGCTAGGTGAGATGGAGCTGATCTAAAAGTGCTTATGAGCAGATGGAGTCCCACAGATGTGCACACCTCAGCCCTCCCTGAGCTGATGAGATAGGCAGTAGCTGAAGGTGATAGAGTCACACTACCATGGGCTATATCCAGTCTAACGAGCTGACTTTTCAGCAGGGTTTATTAGCTGGACAGCAGCCAACACATTAATGGCTTTGGATAAGAGCTTGCTCACATCTGGCTGTCTCTATGTGGGCAGAAAAAGTCTCTCCTACTCATGTGGAAATTCTCTGATCTACAGAAGTAGCTTTTAGGTACCCTTCCAAATTCCATTTATCATTTTGTTCACTTCATGAATTTTGCCACATTTATTATTTGCTCCTGTTTGTTTTTTGTTTGGTTTTCCTGGTTTAGTTTTTTACACGTTTAAAACAAATGCAGGGTTCTTTCCAAATGGCTGAAAGACTCTTAGAGGGAGACCTGTATCAGAGGCAGTGATCAGTACAGTGGGCACTTTAAATTACATATCTCTGATTAGCATGGACTAGGATGTGCTCTCACTGAGCTGGAAGCCTGTAGTAGCTGTGCCATGAGCAGTGACTAGATAACACATAAATAACTACTTTTCCACTCTTCCTAAACTAATTTTTTTTTTAAATCAGTTCAGGCCATTTAAAAAATGCAGCAGATTCCTGGAAGTCAGAAGGCTGTGCTGACAGCAGATCCATGATAAATGCTGATTAGGATGTAAAATGGCTCAGAACTAACCTGAGTTTTGAATGATCTCATTCAGGGCAAGTTGAGCCAAATTGTGGCTGCCACAAATGGTTAGGACCATTCCTAATGGCAGATAGCCTGAGATAACTGGACACATGTTACAGTTCCAGTAGTGACTTGCTTCTTTAATTCAATTAATTAGGAGAATATTTACAATGATAAGTTAAAAGTGCTGCACCTTTCCTGGGATGCTTGCTATTGAAGTGATACTTTTTAATCAGTGACAGGAATTCACTGATTTCTTACTATTGTGCCATTTAAATTAAAAAAAAAAAAGTGAAACATTTTTGACCCAGAGTAATAATAAAGAAAGAAAGAAAATAATTCTTAAATTATTTTGAAGAGGTGATAAAATTTAGGTTTTAAGATAGAAGATAAAGTGGACTATATTAATCCCACTGTTAGTCCTTTATCTTTAAAAATCGATGGAGATTACATCTTTGCTTTGGCTAAAAAAGCTGCAGATACTGCCCTGCATTTGATTCAGCCAGCAGTAACACTGCCCTCAATAGAGGGCATGTGATACCCACTCAGCTAACATCAACAAAAACAGAAGGATAATCATTTGATGTTCACAGAATTTCCTGATAACCGTACCCTAAAACTCATTAATCGACATGTTCCTTCTTCAAGTCTGCACACCTGTGGCATTGATTTTCAACAAAGCATATCTAGATAGACCTACTTGCAAAATATAACCTTTCTCTTTTTTTTTTTTAACTTCATGTTGCAAGAATAATTTTAAAAGAAGATTAAAACGTAACTTGATGACATCTATAAGTCTCTCTTAATAAGTATTATCTATCTTATAAGTATTATTAGACAGAAAACTCCTAACAGTGCAAGGCTCTTTAATCTGCCAGGAAAGTTGATGATCCAATTCAGTGACTGAAAGTGGAAGCTCAAAAAAATTAAACTAGAAATTCACTCTAAAAGTTTAGCACCAAAGAATAGGACAAGATGCCTAGAATGCATTTTCCACCACTTGAAACCTCTGATCCAAGTAAAGCCTTTGTGTCTTTCTAAGACGTATGTTTCAGGTCAGCCAGAAACTGACCGGAAACAGGAAGTAGTGGGTGTAATTCCATGACCTGTGTTAGGCGGAAGATCCATGTAGATATGTAGATTGGACTCGAGTTAAACCATCAGGAATTATGTTCACTGATAGTTTCCATAATTGTATCTATATAATATTAAATTTTATGCATTCCTTTTCTCAGATGTCTGGGGTACTAGCACTGTCATCACACAAGTGAAGTGAGAGGCCTGATTGTGACAGAGGCAATGCCTTTGCCTGGATCAGTAGCTCAGCCCTTGTGAATTCTGATTTTTTAAGAACAGAAGTCCCATCTCTGCTACTCCCCCTCATTCTTACAACTTCATTGTTGGATTAGCATTACTATAGCTATCAATGACATTGCAAATGAATATGAAAGAAAGGAAGACAAGTCTTTGCAGTACTACAACAGATCTTTTTATTCTGCTTAAGAAACCATCTATTGGATGCAATACTGGATCTGATTGTCATCAACACTGAGATAATTGGGGATGTCAAGACTGGAGGCAGCCTGGGCTCTAGTGATCATGCATTGGTGGGGTTTGCAGTCCTGGGGCATATGGGTCAGGTAAGGAGTAAAGTTAAGCACCTGAACTTTAGGAAAGCAAACTTCCAGCTCTTCAAGAAATAGTCAGTAGGATCTACTAGGAGACTCTCCTCAGGAACAAGGGAGCAGGACAGAGCTGGCAGATCTCTACAGAAGTCTTTCATAGAGCAGAAGAGCTAGCAATTACAAGGAGCAAGAAATTGGACAAGGAAATCAAGAGACCAACATGGCTAAATAGGGAACTCCCTGTCAAACTATAGGGTAAGAATCAAATACACAGATAGTGGAGACAAGAATAAGTAACCTGGGAAGAGTATGGAGATGAAGTCTGGTTGTGTACGGATGGGGTAAGGAAGGCCAAGGCGAAGCTGGAACTGAACCCAACAAAATATGCAAAGAATAAAAAGAAGGCCTTATTAACCAGAAAAGGAAGATCAAAGAAGGTGTACCTGCACAATAAGCAATGCTGGTAAACTGGTAATAATGGATGAGGAGAAGGCTGAAATTCACAACAAATTTTTTGCCTTAGTCTTCAATGACAGCCTCTCTTCCTACACCTCTCAAGTAAATGAACAGCAGCATAGGGACTGGAGGAACAAAGTCCTTCCCACTGTAAGAGAAGATCAGGTTCATGACCACCTGAGGAACCTGAATATACAAAAGTCTATGGGACCTAATGAGATGCAACCTAGAGTCCTGAAGGAATTGACTGGTGTAGTTGCCAAGCCACTCTCCATGACGTTTGAATAGTCATGGTAGTCGAGGGAAGTCCCAAGTAACTGGAAAAGGGGAAACCTAGTACTCATCTTAAAAAGGATGGAAAGGAGGACTAGGAACTGCTAACCTGTCAATCTCACCTCTGTGCCTGGGCAGATCATGGAACAGATCCTCTTAGTAGCTCTGCTAAGGCACACGGAAGACAGAAAGGTGATTCAGGATAGCCAGCACAGCTTTAGCAAAGGCAAGTCCTACCTGACCAGACTACTGGCCTTTTCTGATAGAGTGACTACATTAGTTGAGAGAGGAAGGGTTCCAGATGTTGTTTATCTGGACATATGTAAAGCTTTTGATATAAACCCTCCTAACTTCCTTATCTTATACCAAGATGAGTGGCTGACACATCTGACACATCTGACACATGCCGTCCAGAGGGACATGGAGATGCTTGAGAATCTCACGAGGTTTATCAAGGTGCTGCACCTGCGTCAGCGTAACTCTTGATATCAACACAGGCTGGGAGATGACCAGATCAAGAGCAGCCCTGCCGAGAAGAACTTGGGGGTGCTGGTGGATGAGAGACCAGACATGAACCCAGCTCTTGTAGCCTGGAAAGCCAATTGTATCCTGGGCTGCATCAAAAGCCAAATGGCCTGCAGGTGATTCTTCTGTGAGGGAGGTGACACTGCCCCTCTATTCTGCTCTTGTGATACTCCAGCTGGAGCACTGCATCCAGCTCTGGGGTCCCCAGCACAGGAAGGACATTGATCTGTTGCAATGAGTCCAAAGGACGGCCACCAAGTTGATTAGAGAGATGTAGCACCTCTCCTGTGAGGAAAGGCTGAGAGAATTAGGAATGTTCAGTCTGGAGGAGGCTCCAGTGAGACTCAATTGCATCCTTCCAATACCTGAAGGGGGCCTACAAGAAAGATAGAAACTTTTTGCAAGGGCATCTAGTGACAGAACAAGGGAGAACAGGTTCAGATTGAAGAAGAGAATATTTAGATAAATGTTAGGATAAAATTCATTCCTGTGAGAGTGGTGAGGCACTGGAACATGTTACCCAAAGAAGTTGTGGATGCCCCGCACTCCTGGAAGTGTTCAATACCGGATAGGATGGGGTTTTGAGCAAACTGGTCTAGTGGAAAATGTCCCTGCCCATAGCTGGGAGGTTGGAACTTGATAATCTTTAAGTTTCTTTCCAACCCGACCATTCTATGGTCTTCTCTGTCTGTGAAGCAAGAAACCTAGTAAATTCACAAATCCGTGAAACAAAATGGAAGCATTGATGCTATCTGAAATTTTGAATATGGGTTTTAACATCTTCTAAGAGTTGTATCCTTGGGTGAAGGATGATGTTGTACCATACCCTGATTTAATTTCCTTCAAAATATTGATCCTATTCTTCTGAAATCATATGTTCTGTTGGATAGAATCAAGAATGACACTTAATGGAAGAATCGCTTGTTAAGATGTATGTATCTTCATCTTCAGTAGCCCCTTTAGGCTTCCTTTATAAGCCAGTGAAAAGAAACAGCTACTTCAAGGGAATGATTCATCTACTCCTAACATCTCTGTATAAAATAGACAGACTGTATGCTAAATGTGCTTCTGTATTCCCAGTGATTATATGATTATAGAAGGAGCCATCCAGACAAGTAGATTTAGTTGTCTAAATTAGGATGATGGATTCCAATCTTACAGTATCAAATACATGGGCATTGCAGTTTAGATTCATTTTGGTTTTCACAAAAAGAATCAGGTCTCTCATTTCATTTAATTCATCCTTATTCTTTGCCTCAGAGGTTTAGTCTTATTGAGAGTCAGAAGAGAAGATGCAAATTCTCCCAAATTTACTTAAACTTTTTGATATCACCAGTTGCAAAATGCAAGAATACTATTGCAGAAAATGTTAGTCGAGCAAGAATGAAGGACTAATAGACTTTTACTAGAATAGCTATATGTGGGCTCTGGGCCTAGCTCAAAATCCATCAAAGGCAAAGGGAAACTTCAAAGTATGGACTACAATTTCTGTTATCATCTCCTGAAACTATTGAAAAAAAATTAGTATGCTGTAAAAGAATCAGAGATAAATTAGGATTCTTGAAGTTTTTTAATGTTCTAAACTAGATAGTTTTCACCACTCAATTCCTTAATTTTGTTCTTCCAGTTCCTGCCCATTTAAAAAAAATCAATAACAATGCAGGTTTAGAAAGAGTAAGGAAATTCTTGAGTTCTCCTGGCTTATTGGATTGCTCTGCTAAAGAGGATAAATGTGCCGTAGTGTGGTAACCTAGTTACAATTGTTATTTGTGGAAGCTTCTGATTCAGTCAAATTAGCTTGTCAGTAAGGTAGAGAAACAGAGCACACAGTTTCAAGATGCTATATATAGAAAGCAAAAGTTGTAGGAAAACCAGCTTGTCTTTGTGTGAAAGAGTAAATGAATGTGTCACTAATGACGGCTTTATAATGAACATTCATGTTAGAACCCAGTTAAAGTTTCATATGAAAATATAGTTTTGGCACTATTTTTTGGTTTTGACCATTTGACCTTGCTCCTTAATGTACTTTTAGCATACCGTTCCTACAATAATTTATGCTTACTACTAATGGTCTACTCTGATGCATCAATCCTGCTGGATTAATGAGAAATATTTAGAAATGTTGTCTGAAGCTCAGACTTGAGGGCAAGCTGGTAGGTAGAAATATTTTTGACCGGTAGGTCCTCTGGAAGAGATCGTTCCTCCTTCTGCCTCGAATGAATGTGCTTTCTGGAAATCTACAAAATCCATGGCTAAATTCCCATCAATTCTTCATTTTCTTACATCCCCTTGTATAGAAGGGTAAATGTTATTATTTATATAAAAATGCTTGTAATAATTGCTTCTTGTTATCAAAGTCCAGTACCAGATAAAGGAATAAAACTTGCAGCTTCTCAGTTTTTCTTCTGTTTATTAAGCTTTATCACAACTTTAGCATGTCACCCTAACCTGGGTTTAACACACCAAAGTGTGTGCTGCCTTAGAAGTGCTGGAATGTTCTGGAATGCTGGAATGGCGACTGCATCTAAGTTTTTAAGGACACTAATAACCAATTAACAGATAGCACGTCTTCTGTTTACAATTCAGTACCAATAATCCTAACTTATTACTAACACGTCTTCTCTACCTCAAATCTATTCTACCAATCCTCAAATGCCAGCTCTGCTGCAGTGCAAGGAGCAAGGAGAAGAAGAACTCAAGGCAACACCCCAAATCCTCCATCTTGTTTTCTTTTATATCTATACTGCAAAACCTAAAACTATAAGTTTTACTTCTATAACAAACCAAACCACGATCCAAATTATTTTTCTGCTCCTCTTGCATCCATCAATTTTGGAAGCCCTTCCCAGGGACACAGATCAAAAACTGTATCCTCCTGGGGTCTATGTAAGGGTCCCAGACCCTCCAGGGCAATCCAAGGTGTAGTCCCATCATCCTGGACTCCAACAGGTAAACATAAATTCTCTTCTTTCTCTAGCAACACTGGAAGGCTTTGTATGGGCTGAAGTTGAACAATATATATTAAGCAAAAGTGCTTAGAAATTAGCAAGCCCCCCTCTTCATTACAGTTGTAGCTATCAGTGAGCCCTTGGAAAGACCTAGAGTTCATTGAGAAAAGAAACTTCAGAAAGATTTCTAGCTACAGTCTGTAAATTTGCAAAACCTTATAACAAGGAGATGCTTAGATGTTATAAGATATTTCCAAATTGGAATAATAATTCTAAACTGACAAATAGGAAGGACCATGTATAAGTTTGATACAAATTTCAATGTCACCCTCCCCCACCGAATCAAAGAAGAAGGGAAGAAAATTCCTCAAAGGGAGGTGAAGGAAAAANCTCTGACCTTCAAAACACAGGACTGTTTTGAAAAAGTTTTTTCCTAGCTGGGTTTTTCTCTTCACTCTCTAGTTCAGTTTTAGAGGCATAAAATTCATTTTCTGCCATAAAATAAGGATATGAGATACATTATAAAGTCACTCCAAGACAGGCCATTTATCTGTCAGTTGGACTACATAGCTTGATACTAGCCAAAGATCCTGAACCTTGACTGCTGACAGGGAAATCAGAAGTGGCAGAGAGCAGAAATTTCTTTCCAGCTGAACTACATGAAAATGGAAAAAAACCAGTCTGGGGTTCATGTAGATCATACATATGATATAGACTTGCTTTTTTATAGTAGAATTATTTCCAAAAGAAAAATGATTCAGCATTCCTTCACAGATACCATTCTTTGCATTCTAAATTGCCTATAAATAATGTTGAAAGCTGCATCTTCAATGGAATCTTCTTCTCACATCAGATAACACTGCAAACAAGAGCATATTTATTCATAGAATCAGAATATCTTGTGTTGGAAGGGCTGTTAAAGATCATCTAGTTCTAACACCCTGCCACGGGCAGGGATGCCACCCACTAGATCAGGTTGCTCAAGGCCTCATCCATTATTGCCTTGAACACTTGAACACTTCTGAGCAACCTACTCCGTTGCCTCACTATCTTCACAGTAAAGATTTTAATCCTAATACCTAATCTAAATCTATGCTCTTTTAGTTTAAAACCATTCCCACTTATACTAGCACCATCTGCCTGTTTAAAGAGTTGTACTACCTCTTTTTAATAAGTCCCCTCTAAGTACTGGAATATTGCAATGAGTTCTTCCCAGAGACTTCTGTGTTCCAACCCCAGGCTGTCTCAGCCTGTCTTCATTGCAGAGGTACTTCAGCCTCCTGATCACTTTCTGGACACACTCCAACAGGTCCACATTTTTCTTTTGCTGAGGATCTCAGAACCTAACACAGTACTCCAGATGGGGTCTCACCAAAGCAGAGCAGAGGAGGGAAATCACCTTCCTCAACATGCTGGCTGCAACTCTTTTGCTGTAGCCCAGGATAGGGTTGCCTTTCTGGGCTGCAAGTGCATGCTATTTGCTCATCTGGTTTTACATCTACAAGAACCTCCAAGTCCCTCTCTGCAGGGCTGCTCTCAATGTATTCTTCTCCTAGTCTGTACTCATGTCTGCCAGGGCATTGCCCTGGCCCATTTGCTGCACCTTGCACCTGGCCTTCTTGAGTGTTATGAGGTTCTTGTGGGCCTATTTCTTGAGCTTGTCTAGGTTCCCCTGTGTGACATCCCTTCCTTCTGTCATGTCAGCTACATTATTGTCATTCTCAAACAACTGCACTTTACATCCTTGTGCATCTCCTGAAGCCGAAGCAAGAAAATAATATTTTACTGCTTAAGGAACTTTGGGCAGAATTGAGATTGTCCAGAATGCTCTACAGAGACTGACATTATCATTAGCCTGCAAAAAGTACATGGGCTAGATCCAGGGCATTTTACCTGTGAAGATGCATTTGCTGAACAAGTACAGCAGGTATAAAAAGATTTGTATTTCTTGTGAAAAAGGAGTGGAGAGCTAGGAAAACTGTGGACACCTTCATTATCAGTGTCCAGTGGAACACAGATTTCTGTGCATTTGACATGAAATGATGACATCATTGCACATCTCCCTATCTAAGATGAAGGCTCTGTCCTGCCTTTTGCACAACAGGTATGTAAAAAGTTGACATTAGCTGAGTGAGACTGATCTCTTACAAGCTTCTGCTGCATTTAATGGAGAAGGTAATTTAGAGCAGGCACCTAAATCAATATCTCAGTAATAGTTCATTCCGTTAACTATAACGGGAGACTAAGGAAGATGTGAGGCCAGATTTAGCCTTTGTGACTGCCTTTTTCCAACTTGAAAATATGGTGTGACTGAAAGCTTTATTCAGCAATCTAAGATTCTTGCATTAATGAGGTATTTTTTGCCTTTTATATAACACTGAGGGAATATATTTAACATTGGTCTCTATTCGAAAAGCTCACATTAGGCACCTGCCATATACTTTCCAGTTATAGCACTTTTCTTGCCTCCACTGGGAGAGTAGATGACTTGAATTATTCACCACCGGTTTGACAGTAAACTTTGTAGCTTAATTAGGCACATAATATTTTTATTTAAATATGGCCTATTTATCTGCATTTATTTCATGTGGGACTCATCTCACCTAATTTTAATTATAAAAGTGTTTGCAACCTAGTCAAAGGGGTTCTCTGCAAAGCTGACAGAGAAGATCAAGCATCTCCAGAGTGCAACAAAAGGAGTTTTGTAATAGATAAGGGTTTGTAGTACATGGGATGAATTGCCCTCTGGAGATTTTGAAGATTAGATAAATATTTATTACACATCTTTACAGCAATTGTCATGAGAAGTCCTAATTCCATTCCTGGAATTTTGGAATCCACTTGGATATGTTATAAAACAGCAATAATGAACAGTAATAGTTTATTAGACTGCAGTAGATACTTGCTAATTAAACAAGGTTTTTTGTATCTATATGTGCTACAGTTCCGTGGTTCCTGCTGTGTTGTGCTGCAGCAGTGTTTTGCCCTAATTCTTGTCGCCTATATTTGAAAAGGCTTTATGTACCACATTTCTATCTTACAATGAGTAAAAAACCTCAGGTTATAAATAAAGCATTTGCAGAAATAGTAAGATTTAAGCACTGTGATTCTATTGCAAGTGTTTCTATCACAAGCAGCAGAGCTTCAATCCAGAAATCCAGCCATCCTTTACTCTGGGGAAACTATCTCAAGTCAATCACAGCTCCATGAATAGGAAAGTAATTGGAACAGATGCCTTTTTTTCTCTTTTTTTAATAATGCATTTCAGCAGTAGAGGAGGCGTTTGTGTTCTAGTTAATAATTCAAAATTGAAGGGGGGGCTAAAAGAGAGAGAGAAACAGATGTAGAGGGAGGGGAAATGAGTTCAGACTATCCAAAAAAATTGAGGAAGTTTTTAAAAAAAAAATACTTCTGCGTGGAAAGCAAAGAGGAAAAACTAACAAAAAAACCCAAAAAATCAAAGAAAAAACAAAACAAAACAAACAACAGAGTAATCGAATACATAGGCCCTTATTGCATTTGAATAATCAACTTCATATATGAGCTATGTCAAGATCAAGACAGATATAAAGACCTCATTTGGTGAAGTTATGCTGCATTACAGCAAAAAAGGAATAATATAAAGGAAGAGTAATTCACCCACTGGTTTGTAGCCTCAAGCCCCCTGAGTCTGCATTGCAAAGCAGCCCAAAAATGTGTTCATAAGCTTCTTTGTGAAACACCTGCTGCCAACACAAGGCATATGGATCCTTGAAAATTCTATTACCTGGAAGAATAGTTTCAAAGACATTTTTTAATCTAACAAAAAATTGTACAAAGTCAATGTGATCTACAATTGGCTTTCCCATCAATGCAACATGAACAGGGTAAGGCAAAAATAAAACCCTGATTATTCGTAATGATTTTACAATTTAAAGTGTCTTCCTATTGCAACAAGAACTCTTAACACATATAAACAGGGGTTTTCACATAATCCCATTTCTTTTTCGTTTTGACACAATCATTTCTTGGAAGAAAAATAATCTGTTAGCATCTGGCATTGAAAAAGTGAGAGTTTTTGCTGTTATTTTCAGTTATTTTTTGTTTTGTTAAACACAGAATGAATTTAATAAAATCTGTCTCAGTTATAGAATTACTTGCTAGTATAAATATGAAAAAAATCATGGCAGCAATTTGAAACCTCCTTAAAAATTAAAATCTGATATTATCCATAAAATCATTTTGACTGCTGCTTAGGTAAGATCTGCAGAAGACTGCCTATTGCCTTAAAAAAGGCAAGGTCCTGGCTTTTAATGGTAACAGATCTAAGGAAGAGATAAAGGACCCTTCATCTAGAACTACAACTTGCTTTTTACCTCTTCCTCTGTTATACATCTCTGAGGAATATTACGAAAGAAGAACAAATTTAAGATGTTCTAAAAATATTCTGCTGCAATTAGCAAGCAATATGTGTTGCTGCTCTAAAAATGCCAAAGATAAGGTTTTTACGCTGCGTTATTGTAACTCCTGCCATCTACAGGTTAGCAAAAGGAGGAAAAAGAAAAATGCCACAGTTTTTAATTAAAAATACTTTTAAGAGATAAGATAAAAAGTATTAAATATTCATTCCCTTGGTGCATCAGGATTGATTTCCTTTTTGGATTACTGGAAATAGAACTGCTACATAATCAGTAGTTATTCCTGGATGCCATACAGATGGTGGCAGTCTCTGCACAAAACTTTGAAAGCTCCCAGTTGTGTTTAGAGTGACTCCATACCATGTTAAAGAGAACAGCAGTTTTTTTGCTGAGGCAAATGAAGTCCTCTTCTCAGTGTACAGCAACAGTAAGGAACACAGTGGAGAAACCAAATCTCACCCTCAAGATGACTGTTTACACAAGATACAAAGATTCAGACAAACACCGTGAAACTGAAATAAAATAAAAAAATAGAGCTAACCTTTCCGTATGAGTGCCTGAAGGATATCTGAGCACAGTAGGAATGCAAAGGTCAACATATAGGGCTCAGAGCTACTTCACATGTTCACTAAATGTAAAATCTGCAATTAGCTGTCAGAACTTGTTTCAGTAGTTTAAATTATCTTGAAAAAAATGCTTAGGGAACAAATTCTTTGAGATGATTGTCTATAGCCTGTTCAGAGAAGACTTCAATGTTGTCTTCTCTTCTGCCCTTACGAAAAAATTGGTAATGCCATATAGAGGCTATAGCTAGTATGAATCTGTAGGAAACAGAACTACAGGCAAACAAACTATCTCTGATGAAATAGTTTGATTTTTTTTTTTTAGTTTCTGATGAAAATGTTCCAATTTTAACTCTTACAAATATTCTTGCAAATATTCACATGAAAATTTCTGTGGGAAAGTGATACTCTTGTTTAACTGCAGAAATAAAATTAAAAAAGAAAAAATAAATAAAGAACAAATTAAAAAAAGCAACCAAAGGATTCAAACTGTTTAGACAGCACATTCTGTCATATCATCTTGAACTCAAGAACTATTCTGCTTTGATATGTTCATTGCACAGGACCCTTATCTCCAAATACAGATGCTTGTATTTGATCTTTGGCTTCCCACATATACTATAAAATTACATGCATACACACACACATGCACACATATATATATATTTATACATTCTATATATCTTGGATTCACCTTAGAACACAAAGAGCTCTCCTCAGAACCCAAAGAGGAAAATTATTATATTAGGATTTGAGTAGTCTAATCCTAAAGTCAATCTCTAAAACTGACAGATGAGTTGAGTTGCTCTCTGAAGGTGCCCATCCTGGGCACTGGCTAGCTCAGACTTAAACATCAGCGTTGTGATGAGATGGATGCTGTTCATGGCTTCCAATAATAATTCAACTGAAATTAACCCACAGAAGCCAAGCTGGCAAGAAATCTCACAGAAAGAATTAAAAAAAATTGTTGTTTTTCCTCTTTCTTCTTAAGGAAATTTGTAGGAACAGTGAGAAAGTAATTCTCATCTAGCTGAGACACCAAAAAGAAGACAGATGAACACATATGGAAAGATGAGTGGCAATAATGTGCAGACAGTTGAAAGTATAAACTGCAGAAATCACAGGATTTGGGATATGATGCTGGGTAGGCATTGTCATGGACTTGGTCTGTTCTTGTACCCTCCTTTGAGTTGCACACTTCGTCTTCTGCCTGGTGACAGAGAGACAGGACCAATGTTCTTATGTCATTGCCAGAATTTTGCAATATTCTAAGGGAAAATAATTTCATCTACTTCACAAGCTAATTGAATTTCTTTTAGAGAATGCAATGACTGTTGAATTAACTCCTCTGCTTTTAGTAAAGGTTTCCTGAGCTTTACTTAACTTTGCAACATGCAAGAGGTTCCCCTGAAACAATACAGTTTCCTCTCAAATCTGGCACTTCTGAATCACTGTTAAACTTTATTTTAGGCCAGCCTGACTTTTCATTCTCCCTTGTTGGGTTGAAATAAATGTGTGTTATATTCACTGCATTTTCTTCTTAAGAATAAAGCATAGAAAGATGTAGAAATCAGTTCTTTGATGAATCTTGATTCATTAGATATTAATTGTCCTATGTAGGAATATTTGTTCTTTGATAGGAATCACATTCCCTTCTAAGCACTCAGGATTGTTATTCTTAATATTCAAAGTTTGAATGAAAGGGTCAAAAGCTAAAAGTGAATATTGACTTCCATGGTGACAATCACTTACTGAGAAACACTTTAACTCTTGGCACTGCTACGTTTTCTGCAATGAAAAAAAAAAGGTCCTGTGATCCCAGTGACATCTCTTTTTGACCTCTAATAAAAGTGATGTTTCCCTCTGGGGACAGACAGCTAGATGGATTATGCTGGGAATAGTTTGTGTCATCAAATCAGTTTGCCAAGCTAGTGGCACACAATGGAGATGGCAAATTTCCATATCACTAATGAGTATAGGGAACTGTCTGTTCTCAACCAGTGTGAGTCGCTGGTTCAGGTCCAGTAAGCCATGGGCCTAAAAGAAGAGATTCAGGAAGAAATATAGTGAACCAGCTCACAAAGTAAAATAGAAATAGCACCAATTTTTATGACAATTTGACCAACTGCTGAGAAGATTAGAGGCACCTTCCTTTTTAATATGACCTTAATACCACCTTTGAATTTAGAAACTCTAAAATTGCTAGTGCAAGTATTAGCAAAGCCAGTTCGTTCCAGTTGTTTTAATGTTGCACAAACATCTGTGAGGTTTGATGGTGTCCAAAATCCCAAATAATGTATGTTTTAAGTTCAGACAATTGTGATTAAAATGTTATTTATGCCAGTGAAAAGAGAAGTTTAAAAGCAAGAATCAGTAAACTTACAAGAACTTTGTGTCTCTGTATTAAAGAAACGAGCATAGTAATGGAAATTCTTTGCATACAGAGCTGTTAGATGTGAAAATTTTTTTAGTATTTGAATAAAATGCTATGATATTTCATAGACAAGCAAGACCTGGCTTATACGTGGCTCAGGTAAAGCATTGGGTTAGAAATGTAAGCCCAGACACTAACAAAACACAATATTTGAGGCAATGTTTGAGAGTGCACACAATTCCAAAGAAATCAGGAGATCCTTTTTGTGAGTAATGGGTTTTTGGACTGTGGAAAACAGCCAGCAGTGGAGGGGGCGGGGAAAAAACTGAAAAAAAAAAAAAAAAAGAAAAAAAATGGTAGATCTAAGAAATAAAAAGTAGCTCAATTTTTTTGCTTTTCAGCAACTGTTAAAGTCAGAGGTACATATTTCATTTCTGAAACTGCAAACCAAAGCTATAGGTTTAGAGCTGCTTGGAAAATTTATTCTGTCCTAAACTTTGCCTTTTATTTATTTTTAACTTTGAAGAAAAAAATCAACAGTAAGTCCTTAAGTATGTGTAGGTAGCATAGATTTTGAAAAATTAGCAAGGAGAAGGATTTCTCACAGCTTTTCAGTCTGTGAATTGCTATTCATGCTGCTTATCCTGCCAAAAAAGACAGCAGAAAAAGGTCATCAGTTCAAAGAAGAGTATGATTTATATTTACATTTATATGGCAGCTCTTATCCCAAAGGATTTGCAAGCACTATGCACAGACATACATACATACACACACAAACACTTAGACCACAGGTTTTTACTGCATCATCTTTGCTGTCAGGATTGTCAAAGAGAAGACAAGACAATATTTTATACAAACACAGGGAGGAACTCAGAGGAAAACGGAAATTTTTGGAAAACGGAAAATACCTAGGTATCCAGAACAACCTGTTCAGCTACAATTGACTTGGCTTTGTATAGTAGCTAACAGTTAAAGGAGTAAAATATCTGCATCGCTTTCTTCAAAACTCATGCTTATGAAACTGCCTTGTTTACTCCATTCAAACAAAGATCCTGTGTTTGCTTTTCGTTTGCTTTGATCTAAAACAACTAGATAAAAACAAGGGGAAATTTTCAGGTTCATTCAGACCAGTTCGGCTTTTCATCCAAAACTGCCACTTGACTGAAGTGGCAGTTTGCATTAAAATGTATTTTAATGTAGTTTAGTGATGAATTATTTATCTTTTGTTTTTCCAGAATGCAGCAGTGAAGTGAGATACTGTAAAAGCCATAATTCTTTGGATAGTAATGACATTATCGTCTTATATGCTTATCCTACAACTGCAACTCATGACACCAGCTTTATTTAGACAGGTACATTATGCACCTGAACAACTCTAGGTCTGGGATCTGAGGGAGATACGTAGCACAGGGCAACTATCAGGCAGAAATACCTTTTTTTTTTCACCAAAACTGAAACAACTTGGTTGCAAGATACACAGCGCAATGAAAACAACTCTGATATGGGGAAAGACTTAGTATTTAAGTATTTTGGTACCTTCAAGCTACCAGAAAAGCTTCAATCAAGATCTACTCATCTCCTAACCAGCAGACTAGTTGCAGGGCCTAGCTGCTTTGGAAATGCAGCCCAGACTCCAAAGATCCCTTGAGAAGAAAATGATGGGAAAATATACTACTATGTGACAAATTAAAACTCCCACTCATCAGCACTGACCACTTAACCAGACACTGGAGGGCATTAAATTTTTACACATCCACCACATTTCCTATTGCGTCCCAAGGTTAAAATTATGTGACTTTTTTTTACTGCCTGAGTTTATAGATAATATAAAACTTAGTATTTCAGTACACTAATTCATAAAAAGCTTCTTTCCCTAGCAAAAATAAAAAAATAAAAAAATAAATGTGTGTGCTATATCAGCTGAAAAAAAGTTTTGCTCGGGTAGTTGCACTTTTTACTAACAAAGATAAAATAAACATAATAAATCCTTATAAAAATTCAAATTCACATGCTTTCTGAGCCATTTCAGTCCATTGTTATTTCTTTTATAGTCTATAATTTATTCAACTCCAATCTTTTTTTTCCCCCTCAAATCAGAAGTCTTCCTGGTGTGATGAATCTATAATTATATTACAATATATTATGGAGTAGTATAGAACTATAATTTATATGTATAACTGTATTTATTAAACCACATATTTATATATAATAGCAGTTACACTAGGTTAGGTCAGATTTGATTAGGTTTTATTTATTATCAATGGCAACTTTTTGATTCATATGTCATTCTCTTTCTAAAAGCCCTGGGGTGCCATATGGGTGATACAGCCAGATGTAGGAAGTGTAACTCCCTGGACTCATCCTCTTAGAATAAGGACAACATAAGACAAGTATTAAGATCTGTCTCTACTTTTGTGGAAGCTAGCTGTCCCTGTGCAGATGTCAGGGGTTTAAAGAGCTGTGGACAGAAAAGGGACGAGTTGCACTGGGTTGATACAGGCTTGGACAAAACACAATATAATAAAATAGAGAATAGAGGAGCAGGAGTGATGCTGTTGAATTCTGATTTGAGAGGCAGGTGCAGAATCTCCTTGTACCTAAGCGGGAGCATCAAGAAGAACAAAATCACTGATGCTTGGCCAGGAAGGAATAGAAATTTTGCTTGATCAGGACCAGAGATATATCAGGGAAGACAGTTATCTACACAGACCAACATGCCAGTGTCCAGGTAAAAGATATCATGTAAGGCATGGCGTGGTCAGACATCCATCTCAGGGAGCCAATTGCAGGGATCTCAACTGGGCATGCTGCTTTTCACGGCCACAGCTGGCAATCACAGTGTAGGCAGCACTAGGCACACAAAATCTTAGATATTTTCACAATGCACCTTTTAAGTATTGGAATATTATATCTCTCCCCCTATCACCACACTTCTCTATGTAGAGTCTAATAGACAAAAGTTGCTCATCACCTTCTCTTTGTTGAGCTAAAGAGACTGAAATCTCTGAGTCCAACATTGTGTTCCAGTAGGGAGTTTGCTGCTGTCACTGAGGGCTTGAGAAGGTCTGAAGGTAGAAACAGGTGGTCCACAAGAAATACCCATGATGATAGCAACAGAATTGTGTTTACAAAAGGACGTATTATCTTTTCCTGCATGGAGGGAGACTTACTGTGCTAATATAACAAAACAGTTTTATAATCACAGTAGTATCCTCAATAGTAATGTTTTGCAATATGTAATGAAAAGATGCCTCACCTGAGAGCACTGAGAAACCTGTAAGCCTAAGGAAAGAGTGTGGTTCTATGGCCATGAGCCATAGCCTCTCTCTAGCATCATCTGTTTTCTTCAGAATGACCTCGATTAATGTATTTCATCTCTTTCTTACCTTTTATCAATGAGGGCTTTCTTTAAGAGTTCACTGTATATATGGCTTTGCTTCAGGCAATACCCTTGATCTCTGTGAAACTTTAATGACTTGATATTCCTGACTGTAAATAAGAAATGGTCAGCCCAGGCAACCTCAAAACAACCACTGTGGAATATAGCAACTTGAAAGGAGCTTTGAGGTACCCACGTTGCTGTGCAGAAGTGATGCCTATCTTACATTTGTTAGTAAAGAGTGAATGTGATTGACTTTATCTCCTTGATAACACTCAGGATATACTAAAGAAATAGCATACTCGAACTGGTGTAATAAGCTGTGGACACTTAGAGGATGTTCAATTTTGCTTAGAAATAATAGTTGCAGATAACTTTAAGTTTACTAAATGCAGGATCTCTTCACATCTGATATGCAAGAGTACACAAAAAGTTCAACTTTCTGCAAGTTTGTTTTGTTTTTCTTTTATGAAAAAAAAAAAGGAGAATTCTGTGGGAATTTAGTGTGGTGGTGTGCACCTGCAGTTTATTATGTTTGTCATGTTATTTCTGGACAGTTCTGTAACCCCTTGTTTATCCCTAAATGGACTGCTCGGTCATCCCCCTTTTCCTTCCCATACAATTGTACATTCCTGTTCTGTATCCTCCTTCTAATTATCCTTAGCCCTTCCCCTGGTCCAAAGTTATTCCATCCCAAAACCATATTTGTATCCTGACTCTGACTATACTTCCAGAACTTTCCATGCCAGTCCTGCTTACTTGATAGCTAATAGGTTTGAGTTGCAGGCCACTGGCTTCTCTATGATGTAACCCCTTCTTAAACCCTCTTTACTTTGACGTCCATAGGTCCTTTCCCACTCTCCTCCCCTAATTTTGTCCCCATATTTAAATGCCTGCACAAAGCTAGCAAATGCTCTCTGTGATTGGCTTTACCAGGGGTCAGTTTCCCCAATAAACTGTTTTCCTGTTTTCTAACCACAGAGTCGCTCTTAATCCCTTGCCCTCCAATAGCTGCGCCCAGAACACCAAAAGCAAAGAGGTTGAGGAGAAGGCACTCTTCCTCTGAGCCTCAGCCACCTCCGAACTGGTCATCTCCTGGTGAGAGACCTTGAGTTCCAGGGTAGCCCACTCCTGCCCAGTGCCCCTCAGCCGGATGGCTGAAGCTAGTCAGGGCTGAAGAGGAGTTTTGGGTCCGTTCCCTGAGGCAGGCACAGCAGTAGTTTAGTTCATGGAAGTGCTTTCAAATTGCATTCATATCTCTCTGACCTACAAGGCTTTCAGAATTCATCATCATTCATGGACAATTCTTTAAGTGGTTTTCTGTTTCTTTGGCTGAATTTAAGAGGTAGAAAAGGTACAGAGACTGTCCTTCTAGTGAGAGATAACAGATCTTTAAGACAAACTGCAAGTATAGACAAGGTTTAAAACAGATACATTTTTAAAGTGCTAAAAAAACCTTTTTTTTTTTCCAGTTGTACTTTGTGGAATAAAAAAGTATAGCTTAATTCACTGTTCTTTTATATTTGGATATTTTTCCACAGCATGTAGATTCACATCGGTTGGCATCTCTGGTGTTCATCTGTGAAACTGATATTACATGAAAGTGATAATGACAGGGGAGAAATGTCCCTTTGAAGAGGAAGCATTTCCAAGGACTGGTTTACAGCTTTTATTGATTTAGTACCACTTTTGGAACTCAGGTGACTTGTTACTTCTTGTATAGCAGCTGGACTCTGACATGGAAGCTTGGCAGAAAATACAAAAGTTCAACAGGAGAGGACATGGACCCAAAGGGCAGACTTGGTGACGAAAAGCTACAGCCTATGGTTAGACAATTGCAAATTATGTGAACCAATTCCTCAAAAGCTGATGGATTACTGATAGCCTTGTCCATCCTCTTAACTCTGGATTTTTGCAATCATGAGGTTGGCATAAATCACCTGTAACACTAAAGCCTCTAATATGAAGCTGGTGTGCAGGATGAAAGCAGTCTATAGACAAAATTTTGTTACAGAATCTTGCTACGGTGCCTTTTCTGGTGGCTTCTCCTCAGACCCTGCTTTAGCCCAGGCTAGCTCGCAGCCACCTTTGAGGGCCACGGGGCAGATGTCTGGACACCAGAGCACCAAATGTCTCTCCACTTTAGAGCTCGGGCACTCCAGCAACTCTGGAGCCACTAGTTAGGTGGTAACGCCCTGCCACACACCTCGCAAGAGGCTTCTTGAGTGTGGTCAGTTCACCCTTTACCTAAACAGCACTCCAGGATGAAGGACCTGTAGCCACTGCTTGCTAAAGGAAGCAGAAAATGTCTCTCTGAGTAGGTAGAACAGAGTTCAGTTTATTGGGGGTTTGGTCCCAATGGGAGCCTACTGCAGAGAGCACCCAGGACCCTCGGGCTCGACCTTTTCTAGGGGGTGTAATTGAGGAGTGGGGAAAAGTAAAACACCAACTAGGGACAAAGGAAGGTGGGATCTGGAGGTAACAGACAGGGGCAGAAGCCAGAGGCCTTCTACTCAACCCTATCCAGGACCGAGTAACTTTAGATTGATAGGGAAAGGACTAGAAGTAGGGGGGAGCTGGGATACAAATATGGAATAGGGGAGGAGGGGTCCGAGGAGGGGATACAGCTGAGGGCAGGGATAACAATTTCAGGAGTAACCAAGTGGGAAGGGGGGGGAGAGACTAGAACAGTCTATTTACAGAGAGTATATATGAAAGTTAACAAAACTATATATCAAACCCTTATAAATGTATAAACCCATAAAAGCACCATCACAGAATCTGTCTCTGCACTGCTAATATAATATGCATTCACTCCCTACTCTTGTGGTAAAATAGATGAACAACTAATTTTAATTGAAGAAGCATGTGAAATATGATAAAGACATAGAAGTCTTTATGGACATATTTGGAGTACTTAAACAGTGGAATGTCTTCTTACATGTACTGTACATGCTATTTTGTGTAACTCCACCTAAAGTGTAAGCAGAATTAAAAAAAAAACTCAAAGCAACCAACCAAACAAGAAAAATCAAACCATCAAAGCAACAAAACAAAACACAACAAAAAAACCCAAACAAAATTAACCCCATAAAAACCCAACAAAACAACAACTGTAAGACATGCCATACAAGAAGTGAGATATTTGAGGAATGTTTTGACCAGCAAAAAAACAGCTATTTATGCTGTTCTCACATTGCAATACCTCATTTGCCTTAAAAATAAGTCAGAAGCCCAGTTGATGTAACTGAGAGTACAGTGCTAAGATAAATGTTTCAGACCTGGGGGTGCCTGAAAACAGAATACTTCTGCACTGCAGAGTGGATTAATAATAATAACTTAGGAATTCAAAGGTAAAAATATCTAATAAAAACTAAGTAACTGGAAAAAATTCAACTCCTAAATTTACTTAAAGATTGCAGTTACATTCCATTATAACATGTTTGCAGTTTTGCAGGAAACAATCTGACCGTGAATCTTGTTTATTAAAGCTGATTTATTTTATTATTTATCTTGTCTCTTTCAGAACTGAAGACGAGTGGTAGTGAGGATGAAACTGGGTAAACTACATCATTTGAGGGAATAAGTAAACTACATCATTTGAGGGAATAAATCTGTGTAACAGAACCTATCCTACAGCACACTAGAGCCTGCCATATATTGGTGTGAAATTCCCTCTGCCTGATGAGAGCTAAGACACCTTTTCCTAAAGGACAAGGCAGAAAAGCAACCCAACCAACCAAAAACTCTGCCCTGTTCTTAGCAGACATCCATGGAGTTCAAATATTTAAAACCAGATATTCTTCAAAATTGGGACCAAATTGTCATCAATATGCCTGTAGTTGCATGCAAACTGTCAATTTATCTTTACTTGAATTCAAAAATAAAGAAAAGAAACCTTTCTAAATGCACAGCAGAACTATGTGTACAATGGCTGACACATAGCTAAGAGCTGGTGGCTCAGTTTGGGATGACATTAGCACTTGGATCAGCATGCAGTTGATGCTAAGACTTGAGCAAGCTAGGTTCAGGAGCCCTGATTTTAAATGAAGGGGCATTACTATCACCCACTCTCCAACAAGGTTTGTCACAGGTAGGATAAGAAAGACAATGCAAGAAAAGGACTAAAAGAAGGCAAGAGAGTGACTGTAAAATTTAAACAGAGTTTCTGTCAAGCAGGAGAACCATAAAGTAATACAGAACATTCCCCCACATCTAAAAAGAAAGAGATCCATAACTTTCCTCATCCATACAGATCAAACACTTGAAGAACTTTGCCTTGTTCCCTTAACCTACAGGCAAAACCAATTGCCCCACCTCAGAGTTACTATTTTATTTCCCTGAAGATTAAATATCAGCTCCCTCTACCTATGTGCTGATATATGGCTGTTTAAGACAATGTTATGTACTGTAATATTGTGGATAGATATTTAGTGAACCTAAAAACTGAAAAAAAAAGATGATTTCCCTACTAGAAAAGATTAATTGGCTGAGCCATCTGTAAAGATACTATTTCAAGATCTACATTTTTACTTTAATTTCCTGGAACTCTGGGTTCATTAAATTTCAGAGGTGACACATACTGTACCTTACTGTGACTATAAAAATAGGAAGCTATTCATAGGTACTGCACAGACATAACATACTGTGCCCTTGTCTATCATAAGCAGCTCCTGGATCTTTTTCAGTCCCATTTTCTGTTTTGTTGTTGATCATACCATTTCATGAAGTATAAAATAAAAAATAATCCAAACTTTTATTCACTTTAATTTTGAGGGGCAGCCCAGGTACTGGAGCAGATTAAAGGTGCAAACAGCCTGATGTGGAACAAGCAGTAATGGATTATTAAGAAATTACTTAAAAAGAAATTACTTAATTTAATTCCTAAATTATTAAGAAATTACTTAAAAAAATTAAATTATTGGAGATTTGCTGACTCCCTGAGCTGAAACCTACTTCTGGACCATCTTATTTAATACTCCCTGCTGGACTTATCCTTCAGGAAGATCCCCATGCTTTTTAAAGCCTTTTTATACTTATCTCCATAACATCTGGTGGCAATGAGTTTCACATTTAATTTTGTGATTGGTGGGGTGAGGAAGGGAATTTATTTTGGTTTGGTTTTAGTGTGTTTCCTGACAATTTTGCTGGAACCTTCCTAGTTCTTGTATTACGAGAAGCAGCAATAAACTCTCTTTACCCTATTGCTTAGAGGTCCCAGGCTAGTTATTTTTTTCTACAGAAGGAGATACTTCATACATATCTATAGACAGACAGAGGTATAGGGGGCATATTTCCTCTGAAGAACTAATTTTTTCTGTTATGGCATGAAAATAACACTTCATCCTTAATTAATTAATTTTCATGTCACTGGGTTTAAGGTCTTACTATTGTTAGTAGTTCTATGAGTGCTACTACTAGTGCTACAACTATTGCTATTGTTTTTATCATTATCAATTTTCAGATGCTGTGCTTATCTGGGCAGGAAGAAACCCTTAGCATGCAGGAAAATTTGATCATCCTTATAAGAGGTTTAGTATAAAGCCCCTCAGCTAGCACAGCCTCTATGAAATGCATGATTAGAAGAGACTAGCAGCTTTGTATCATCTACAAAGGACTGGATGTTGTTTGGGTCAAAGCTTTTCACCTTGAACTCCAGAGAAAGGGTTCCAAGATGTAACCATCTTATCCTGGTCTTTCAGATATTTGGCTTTTCTCTTTTTCTATTCCTGTGATATTCACCTTTCTAAATGTAAGTAGATTGCCTGGGAGGCTTTTGAAACCCCCCAAAAGTTTTAATATATTTGTGGACATCTTGAAGCCTTTTCTACTTGAGACCATCTACCTCTTTTTTTATGTGCTCTGATTATTTTCTTCCCTTCAGTTTCTGTTTTCCAGAGAGCGTGCTCTTCTTTGGCAAACCTTTCTCCTGACTGAGGCCCTTTGAATGAATTCCATTTGTGCTGCAAAATCTCTGGAGAGGCTGAAAGAAGATGAAGGCCATGCCCCCCTCCTCAACAAATCTCAAAACACTTAACAAAGGAGTTCAGTATCATTTATTCCCTTTCTGTAGATAAGGACAGTGAAATAGAGAAAGAGCCAATGACTAGTCTCACTCACCAAGATAATCAATGCCAGATCTCTCAGACCCAGAGACTAGTTCTAGCTGCTGAGCCTGTGCTGGCTGGGGGAGTGTAAACCTCAGTAGCACCACAGCAATTGTAGACAATGCCTGTTGGACGTTCTAAAGAATTTTAGAATTTTGATGCTTGGCTTTCTTCCCAGCTGGAACACATCTGAAAGTTCTCCAAGGGAAAAAAAACAAGCAACAAAAAACCCCCACAGGATGCTTTTCCTTTTGTTTTGAAATGTTCCATGTCAACAGATCTTAAGGGTTTTTTTTGTTTTGATAGGGAATCTGAAAAGTTATCTTTTATTGCAATACATGATAAACTCAAATAATAAAACAAAGGCAAGCAGAGGGGGTAATTTCAAAATTAAAAACCCAAATGCATAGTTAATTTGAAAGTCCTGACTGTTCTGCCTCCATAAAAATATCCACTGAGAGATTTTAAAAAAAATTTGGGCAAAATGAGCTGACATCATACACTTCTTGGGTTTCAATGGCACCAAGCACTGGTTAGTATATAATTCCATTGTGATTTATCACTTAGTCTTTAGCTGTTGTACTTAAGTATAGAAAAAACCTAAAATTACACAGTGGACATATGTAATTACAGATTGTCCTTCCTGTTCTCCTAGAAATCACTTTGCCATGACCAAGAGCAACAGAGCATCACTTAATAGTACTGAAGGAACAGAGATTTCTCCTGGCAGGCTCTATGAAACTGGAACGCATGTGCTTTCCAGGGTGCAACATACCAGTAGCTGCCAATAAAGCTTGCAGTAACAACTTTTGAACCTGGTTCCAGCAAGGAGAGAAGACTGCTAACTTTCCAAAGTCATGTGCTATTCATCCGGAATCCCCACTTTGCAGTCAGGTAGCTTTTCTCAGCTAGGTTGCTTTACTATATTTTCATTACAATTCAAAGGTAGTTTGATATCCATATGCTAACAAACCCACAATTCTTCTGTGAAACAAAATTCAAACTGAGTTGAAGGAGTGTGCTTTATTTGGTTAATTTAGCTAGAGAGATATTACATTTCATAATAAGAATCCCTATGAACATGTGATTTGGTTTAATTTCTGCCTGGTGTTTATCACTGTGTATACTCCAAATTCTGTTAGTATCTATAAATGCAACAGCAGATACTTCGATCTGCAAAAATCTTTGGAGCCAGATCCAGGGAGAGATGTAGAGTAATGGAATGGCAGAAATCCAGGTTCTAAAATAAATGTAATCTGTCTACTGCTAATGAGAAACAAAACACCAGCCACAAACTCTTTCCAGAGGATGAAACCACCACTTGAAGATTTGATTGCATGAGAAATTTAAGTCCCCACAATTGTATTTGGAATAAAGTACAACATTTCTGACAGACATGGACTAAAATGAAGGCACTTACCATCTGGTCACATAGTCAGTCTTATTTGTATTACACTAGCAGCCATGAAGTCCAAAAAAAAAAGAACATAAGAGGGGTAAAAGTGAAGAAGTACATGTATTTGGTAATTAAATAAATCAATTAAAAGTTAGTGGAAAGTCAGAATGTAAGATAAGGACTCCTGGATTTCTGCATAGTAGGTGTTGATACTTCCTTCAACAAGGTACAATATTTACGCTGAAAATCAGCCTATATACTATGATTGTGTACTTTGTAAGTGCCCCCTTCCCCTCTGACACAGTGAGAATGCTGAGAAAAGCAGAAAAAGCCAGGATAAAGTTGTTCTTCCTTTGAGAAATGGCACTGTAAGATCTCACTTGTTTCTTTTTGAGAGAGAAATTATTCATGTTGCTTAGGTTTGGTTTGGGCAAACCTGAAAGAACACCATTCCAGAAGCAAATAAATATCACAAAGGAAAGACACCCTGAAAAGTAATTTTGTCTATGAAGGATATCAGCCTTATTGTGATGCTGAGTAACAAGGAGAGAAACTTGCAAAAGAGCCTTAAAAGTAAATCCTAATGTGTTTAAAAAAGTATCAATTTGACTCAATTGGAAAGAAATTTTGTGGAATTTTTGTTCATTCCAATGAGAATAACAACTTTTAAGAGATTCAAACTTAACATTGAGGCTACAAAAGTTTGTATCTGCAATCTATAGAAGGAGCTAGAGCATAAAGGATAGCTTCACAAAGCAGAAAGAAGATAAAGCAGCATCTTGTATAGATGTTATTATCAAAAGAGTTGTTAATAGAAAAATTGCATTATCATCATAAATTAACATGAACAGCGAGCAATATGGAGGAAGGATTTTTTTTGAAAAATATGATACTGAATATTCCAGAAATAAGGATACTTTTAAAGGGAAATAAGATTCCCCTTTCAACTCCATATGTCAGGTCTGAATTTGCTGCATTAAAGATAAAATAATTTTAAGGTATTTATGATGCTTGCATCCTTGACCAGATTTATGTAGGCTCAGTGCAGGTACTGAACAGAATTGTATAGTTTAGGACCTCATGTCCTAGTCAGTGGAAGATGCAAGGTGCTAAGCATCTTTAGAGGTCTATTCAGTTATCCTTGGGAATTTTCTATTTCCTGCATAGACAATCTCTGGGTGGATTTAGAAAGTCACTAAAGCACCCACAATCCTAACTCATCTTAGAGTCTGAACTCAGGAAATGTGGATTCACTCAAACCCACTGAGGGTCTCAGACCCTTAGGTAAGAAGTCCGTTCTTATACAGGAAAAGATTAGAGATTTAGGTAATTCCATTCTTTAATTTGAATTATATGAAAAGAAGTAACTTTAAAAAGAAAATAATCTGGCATAGAGCATTTTTAAGATAACTGCAAAATGTTGCCATGTTGGACAACAGTTTGAGACTAAGTCTCTGCTGAAATAACTGTTGCTACTGCTTAGACTAAGCTAGTGGAATACAGAAAGGAGATATTGCAGGGTAAATCCAGGGTGACATCTAACTTCAGGTGCTCTGACTCAGCCCTGCACATTATGAAACGAGGCTTCCTAGGTCGTTGTACTGGGTCTGTCTGAGATGGAGTCCATTTTCCCATAGCAATATCGCTGTTGAGATGGACTAAGCAACACTGAACACTCTTGCTGTGTGTCGTGCAAAGATCCCGAATCCAATCCTTGCAACTAAGGAGATATCTTTCAAAGTCTCAGATAAAAGTAGCATTAAAAGTAGGTGCAAATTGCTTGTTTGATATGATTTTGTGCTCAAAACATATGCAAGTGTCTCATGTCTATAGATTACAGTTCTAACTACAGCGCGAATACCAAGCCAGGTGCTCCAAAGAAGCCGTTGCTAAAAATGTTTCTAAGAGACGCAAACCTTTTTTTTCACAGGCTTTTTCATCTTGTCATATAGCAGTCCTCACAGTGCTGTGCTTTGCATCGATAGCTAGAAGGGTGTTGGTAACACACCAGTGTTTTGACTACTGCTGAGCACAGTAATGTTCCTTCCCCAGTCGAAGGCAAGATTCTAGGAGGGGACACAAGTAGACCAGCTGACCCAAACTGACCAAAGGGATATTCTATACCAAATGACATCAGCTCAGATATAAAAGCTAAGGAAAAGAGCAGGAAGGCAGGACATTCATCATTTCCAATGGCTGCCCACTAAGAAACTGCTAAGTGTGCTGAAGGCCTGCTTTTTGGGATGTGGCTGGACATCGCTGCTGACAGGAAGTAGAGAACAAATCCTTTTGTTTTCTACTTCACTTTTGCACATGCAAAATTTCCTTTCTCTTTTAGTAAACTGCCTTATCCCAACTCATGAGTTGTTTACGGTCTTATTCTGTTCCCCCCACCTGGGTGGGAAGGGGGGATGATAGAGCGACTGGGCAGGCACTTGGCATCCAGCTGACGTCAACTCATAACAGCTGTCATTAGCATCAGTCTCACAGTTGAATCTGGTGGCTACTAAAGGGTAATAACACCTATAGAAACATAGAACAAAATAAGCAAGTGGTAAGAGAGACCTCCTGAGATAGTGGAAACTGTACCTGTTGACCCTAAAACTCATAGTTCATGTCAAGCGAATATCTTCTCTACTTAATATCATAGTTAATTGCAATTTTAATTGATTATAAAGCATCATTATCTTGTCTTATGAAACCCCTAAGGAGTTTATTTGTAACAAGTGAAGGCCAAGTGACTGCACTGGATGCAGACATCTCCACTGTAGGATTATGTGCTCAGTGAGATGAATCCCATTCAAATAGTCATAGTTGCAGATGTGAACTCTATTTTTCTGAATGCTGGGCAAACTTGGAACAAAAGCCCCATCCATAAGCATGTAAAAACGAAGATTGGACTAGATAAGAAATTGAGATAAGAGAAGGAACTCAGAAGAAGGAAATGACATCAAGACACTGTCATAAATGGTAAGGCTTGGTCTACCTGAGGACTAATTCTTCTGTTTGGAGGTATTTTTTAGGTTACATAGGAAAGAAAACACTAGGGAAGAAACTCAATGAAGCAGCTGTCCAGATGCTTCAAACATTCCTCCCAAACATGCTAAGCATCATATGGGGGAAAATTTGGAGTTTCTAACCCAAGAACTTTTAAGTAATGGACATTTTTATTTATGGCTCAATGAAAGTTCCATATCTTACCAGGAAAGATTCTGGAGAGTATAAAAATGGGCACTGGCAATCCCTAAAAGTAAACCTGCAGTTGTTTCGATGCCAATGTTACAGCAATATATCTCAGCCTCTAATCAATTTAATCTATTGACAAATAATCCATGATAGTAGGAGGGAAGAGGAAATTTCTTCCTTCATTTCTGTTCTGTGATTTTCCTTGCATTAATGTGACTGTGCTTTATTAGCTGAAAGATGTCCCTGGGGAGATAGGCAACACTGTAATTTAGCAAACACTGGCTTTTTTTTTTAATGAAGTTTAATTCGTTGTGCATGACACTGTGCAACTGATCAAAACATGAACAAAGAAGTAACTGATCACAAAAATACCTCGTTGTGCATTAATTGACTGCTATTTGCATACATTATAGTAAAGTTGTGACCGTTAATGCAGGTAAAGTTTAGTGTGTGCATTTTAACAGAGCTTTTGAATGTCTTCATTACTTTTTCCTATCATTTATGATTTTAATACAAACCAGCTTGTTCAATTTAAATTGAAGAAATTTTAACAGATGGCTAAACAGACACCACATTTATTTATGATTTCATGAAAAATACAGATGCAAGAGTGCAGGCATTTCTATGTCAAATTGAGGTAAGCTCATTAAAACTCATTTTGTTAAACTAGTCAGATTTTTGCAATAAACCACTGTGAGGAAAACAATTTTAAATGATGAACTGATACTAAGTGGATCTCAAAATACTGTAGTGTGTCCTTCAGGAGGTGGACAAAGCATGTAGAAAACCAAACGAAATGGAGAGATCATATTTTAGTTAGATTTCTCATTTGAATTAAAATATATTCAGGTGTGTATTATAGAATTATAGAATATTTGGAAACCTCGGAAAAAACCTCTAACGTCATTGATTCTAGTTGTTAATTCAGAACTGCTAAAGTTCACCATTAAAAAATGTCCCTGAGCACCATACCTACACATCTTTTAAATACCTCCAGAGATGGTGACTAAAATACTTCTCCATGCAAAACATTCCAATGTTTAGCCACTCTTTCAGTGAAGAAATTTTTCCAACCAGAACCTCTCCTGGCACATTTACTGTTTGTATTACCACTTGTTACATGGGAGAAGAGGTTGACCCCCACCTGGCTACAACCTCCTTTCAGATAGTTGCAGAGGGCAATAAGGTCTCCCTTGAGCCTCCTTTTCTCAAGACTAAACAACCCCACCTCCCTCAGCTGCTCCTGATAAGATTTGCTCTTCCCTTCACCAGCTTTGTTGCCATTCTTTGGATGTCCAAACTAAACTCAGGTCAGAAAATCTAAGGCACTCCTATTTAAAATTCATATCCCCTTTAATAACAAAACTAATGGTCATGGTGTAGTTTTCAAAAGCAGAAAATTACACAGAAAAAATTACACAGAAATTATTGTCTTCAAAATGAGCTAACCTTGGGCTAATAGATGCTTGAAGTCAAATAATTTTCTGTTAAGAAAATTAAGATATCTATACACATACATAAATATAACCTGCCTGTTGTCTACAGTGATATCACAGTAAAATATGCATGAACTAATTTTGAGGTATTTTCAAGTGGACTAGAGTCTAGTATTTTAAAAATAACAGGGCTTACTCCACTGCTCAAATACTTTGTTTTCCCTGACTAAAATATAATTTATCTTTCAGAAAGGAAAATTGTTTTACTAAATTCACTAATTAGTGGCCAGAAACATGAGTTGATTAGGTAAATAGAAATTTACTCAAGGATGTCCACAAAATTCAATTAAAATAAAAATTAAAAAAAAAATAATACTGAGTTGCTTCATTTGCCCAGAGCCTTTGCCACTAGTCTGCCTGGTCATTGAATCAGGAGTTGTTCTCCAAACACCAAAGAAGTGCTTAAACGTAAGGAAGGAAAGAAGTTAAAAGAAAAAATCCAAACAAAAACACAACAGGAAAGAGGTTTAGGTAATTACAATAAATTCAGATATAAGCCTGGTTCTAAACCTTGTCTTTAAGTTCAGGATTTGACTCATCTATGCCATAGACTAACCAAACTACTTTACCTCTCTCTTCATGTGCTATCTTCCACATAATGTCTCCATGGATCAGCATTTTAAATTTCTTAGTTCTCACAGTAGATTGATGAAAAAGCAGAAAATTTGTTAAACATAAATAACCAGGTGTCATTTTTCCTCCCACATCCAAGTTCACCACTAAGATATAGTCTGATTTGCAAACTCTATTGTTAGGGCTCAGTAAGCACAATGATTACTGCAAATTGAAGGCATAAAATAATTCCTATTTCCTATACAAAGAATGTGAATTTCATCTAAAGTCAGTTTTAGAAAAAAACAATCCTGACTGAATTGAGCATACAAAATTCAAAACTAATCAAAACCTTTTTTTTTTTTTAGAATGTGAAAAGAGTAAATCATAGAATCTTCTAGAGTGGAAAAGACCTCTAAGATCATCAAGTTCAACCATTTCTACTGACTGGATACTGTGGCTCCCTGGATGAGCTGTCAGCACTTCAGTGCCCTTCCTGAATGAAGTGTCATGACCTGTTTGCCTCCCTGTTGGCAGTGCTTCTGGTTACTAGCGCTTCCCAGGAGCTTATTTTATAGGTATGGGAGCCTTGGGCATTGATTGTGGCCCAGCTGCTGTCATGTGAGGTGCTGGCTCTTGACAGCTCTCAGTTCTCCAGGAGGATCCCCTCGTTCAGGGAATCTCCTCATGCACCACATTAGAGCACTGCTGTGGATTGTACTGGCACCAGAGCTGCTCGTCTTAATGACTGAGGCTATATGTGTTTAACTATTCTTATTGTGTTTAATGCTTAGTCACATGTGGCTTCCCCTACCCCAGCTTTGGTTTAGACTGGTTTTGATCAGAAAAAATCCTTTTCAATGTTATATTTCCAATCAAAGAGAAACATGACATTTCCTGAAATTCTCATGAATGGACTTGGTCTCAGAAACATTTTAGCCCAACTTCATATGGATTTAAATACAGATTATTTTGCTTTATTCATGAAAATTCCCTTTTCGTTAATTTTTTTCAACAACTGAATTTTTGTTTCTATTTTCTTTTTAAGACAAAAGAGAATGGGGAATCACTAAATGTCTTGCAAGTCTGCTTATTCTCATGCACACTAACACACACATACACTGAAAAATAGTTAAAAGCCCATTCCCAACAGTAACGGCGATTTAATTAGAAAACATTGTTTTTGAAATGCCTTTTTCTCATTCATTAATGGGCAAATGTAGTAGAACCACGTGCATTAGTAATTCAAAAACTATGTGTTATGAGCCTTGCAGAATCAAGGTAGTTTTTCCAGTCTGTGCTGAATTTGGTGCTGTGGTTTCTTTCCTTGTGAGGTGTCTTCTCAATAGCCATCATTGGAAGTGCACAGTAGATGCAGCAAGGGACCCAGTTCGGGCTGTGTGAGTAATGTGTGTGGGGATAAAAACAGAAAAGGTGAACAAGAGAAGGATGATTGATAAAAGACCTGAGATGTTTTGCAATCAGATTGCTCTATAATACTTAATGCAACACCATCAATTATATATGTCCTGATGATCTTCCTCTTCATCCTTGTTTAGGCCTTAATGAGCATTATACTCAGTTTCAATTACTGGCATATACAACCACTTTGTAACAACTTCCCCCCGAAATGAAGGAGCATTAAAAACAGAGTAAGAAGCCTTTAAAATGGCAGGTCCTCAGCAATTATTCTGTGTTTCTTCTCCTAGAGACAACATAAATTTTCTTTGGCCTTAATAAGTCTCCTCTGAATGATTTTCAATCAAGAAGGAGAAGAGGAAGATGAATGATGCAGCCTGGCAATCAGTGATCCATAATGCAGAGATTAATCCAATGGCACCTGGGAGCCATCCAGTGTGTCCATCCTTATTTCTGTCTCATCACCACTGAGATACCCATTAGAGTGCCTGCACACCTTGCTTTTGGTTGTGTGAGATGGTGGCTTGACCCAGTCCAGATGTGTCCAAGGACCATGCAAACAGCCAATGTGTGCACCCACCCTGTGGCATTTGTGCCTTGTAGAGAAGAATAGAGCTAGCAAAGCAAAACATAGCAGGGTTTTTCAGTAGCAGCATCCTGCTCACACTGATTTTTTCCTGATGTGATGAATTTTGTACTGAGGAAGCAAAAAAGAGATTGAAACGCAGCCCTTGAATCCCCTGAATGGATATGATGTGTGGCATGGTGTATTGGAACCATGGAGACAGTGAGCAAGAAATTTCATCCTCAAAACTTCAACTCTACCCTCAGAAAAAAAGGCAGAGCTTCCTACTGCATTGTGCTGCTGCAAAAGAAGAATTAATTAGACTGCTTTTCATTTGCTATGACCTCATCAAAATGCTGATAGAAACAAACAATAATTAAAGACCTTTATGAGTTTCTGAAGATTTGGAAAATAAAAAATAAAAAAAAAAGGAAAAGCAGCAATTGACCAACTGAGTAACTGACAATTAAAATCTTGTGTGCATTTTTGTGTCCAAATTTAAAATGATAATTGTTTTGGACAAGCGGTATCTGGACAGGGAATGAAAGACACCATTTTTGAGTTTTGCACTTTACAGAAAGCCAAAAAAAAAATTTATTTCCACAGAAAGGTAAGCTCCAGTCTGGATTATTTGTTTTGTGTGTGGTGTGTCATGCCCCCACCCCCAGCAATTGCCTCAAAAGAATGGCAAACCCCCCCCTTAACTAGATACATAAATTTCCCTAAAATGAATGATAGCTTGTTGGCCAAACTTAAGATATTTCTTGTATCTATGTGATTATAGAATCATAGAATGTTTAGGGTTGGCAGGAACCTTAAAGATCATCTAGTTTGAATCCCCCTGCTGTGGTCAGGGACATCTTCCACTAGACCAGGCTACTCAGAGCCCCACCCAGTCTGGACTCAAAAACTTCCAGGAATGAGGCAACTGTAAAATCTCTGAGCAACCTGTTCCTGTGCCTCACCACCCTCTAAGCAAACTTCTCCCTTACAGGTAGTCTAAATCTCTGCTTTTTTAGTTTAAAACAGTTCCTCCTTGTCCTACCATGAATGAAGCTTCTGGATATTGGGACATATGTAATAAAGAGACAACTGTTGATATTGACTAGTTTTAAGGAAGGAAACTCCCTGATAGTGATGGTGAGTAGATTCACACTCAGCTTGCTGTGTTTCCTGCAGGAAGGGAGTCTAAGTCCAATAGACACACCTGTGTGTCCTGAGACAGGTTCTAATGTCTAATAAAGAGTTACAGTGTCAATGAAGAGAAATAATCTGGTATTTGTGGGATTCCTGAAATGCATATCTCTTTTTGCTGATATTTTCATAAATGATCCCACCTATTGATAGAGTTAGACAACCTCCAGCCTGTCTTGATGCTTAGCTGATGTATGGTAGCTTCTTAAGCAGCAGAACTATATTATGTATCTGTTTTTATTAATTGTCACACTTTTCTTTTTTTCAGACTGAACACTGTACTTCCACAAGTTTGATTTCTTTAATATTTTTAAATCAGCACATTCTGAAGTTTAAAAAAGCAGAAAACCTTCATTTGTGAAACTCTCATGTTTTCTATTTACGGTTTTCCATATAGAAACAGAATAAAGTGCATATTATGAGAGATTAAATAAGGCCATTTTTAGGTAGAGTTAAATTGCACTGAGACAGACAGTCTCTGATTATCCTTTTCCATTGAAATTTTAATGCTGCTCAGAGAAAATTACAAAAAAGGGCTATGACAACTGCCAACAAGAAAATACATTCAGAGGAAATAGTATGAAAGACTAGGGGAAAATAACTAAGGTGGTTAAACCAGGAGTAACTAGGAGTTACTAGGTTAAACCAATAAAACTACAAAAAGAAAGAAATTAAGAGTGAGCATCAGAGAAAAATGTTTTAACATCTCTGCCAATTAGGGAGGTCATTATGTTAGGTCAATGAAGCAGTGACGAAGAAGATGTTAAAAGAAGAGAAGATGGATGTTCAGAGGATTAGCATAGTCCCGATACATACATTGCAAAAAGGACCATTCCTGCTTTTCCCCCTCCAAATAATCTGTCACCTCAAATATCTAGAATTCCTCCTCACCAACCTTAAATAACAGTTCAGAGGAAAATGGATATGGCAGCATCTATATCTCTATTGCCCTCATTTGAGGACTTTACTTGAATAAAAGCTTCTTATGCACCTTCAAGGTTTTGGGATGACTGAAGGGATTCCAACAGAGTCTGTGCACCACTTGTCAGCTATAGGGACAGCTGCAGGATAGGGAATGACAGCCAGCCTTTCCTGCCTCCACCTGTTCCACTGACCCTTGCAGCAACGCTTCTGCCAGAGAAACAGGTCTCAGTCTTGCCTTGCACAGATGAGGACAGGATTTAGGGTCAGCCTCAAAGGGAAGGAAGGGTAATTTAGGCATTGGCAACTCAGAGGCAGACAGCAGACTGGAAATGCAGGAACTGGTCCAGGACTGCTCTGATTTTAAGCTTTTTTCTGACCTAACGCCTTCAGAGAACAACAAATACAACTTTCATTATATGTCTCTGCAGCAGATGAGCATTCTTTGAGGGAGACTAGACAATACTTTACCAAAGAATAAAAAAATATGCAAAACTATCCTCAGTATGATGGCTTTGTATTTTCGCTTTCCAAAATGCTACATAAATTTCTGCTTTTGTCTGGGAGATATTTTTAGAGAGAAGTAACTTAAAAAAAAAATGAAAAATTGCAGTCCCCTAATTTACTAAAAGCAACAGGTTAAAGGTATTTCTGTTCCTCTGGATTTAAGTCTAACAGAGACAACAAGGACATTCCCTCAACTCCCACAGCCTACTTAAGATTTTTTTTAATTAACAAGATAAAAATAAAATATTTTTAATCCATAGATATTCCTAAAAAACTTTACCCCAAATGGGATGATTTTCCTTAAATAATGAAGATATCCTACGGGATATCCTATGTGTGTTAATTAATTTTTCAGTTTTGCCATACATATTTCTCATTTCAAGCTTTTTAATATCTTATCACTCTTTTATTATTATCAACCAAAGCGGCAACCAACCTGTTTCTTTTCTTTAAATATTTGCTGTAGCTTGTGTAATTACTGCTTGGCAAGAGACAGGAAGCACTATTGAATTTTTCAACCTACTTCTTCTGAAGAGTAAAATACTTTTTTCTCCCTCTTAAAAATTCTCCAGAGGAAGGCAGAAATAACCATTGCTAAAAAAAAAAAAAAATAGAAGAAATAAATAAAAATAAGAGTATATAAATGTGAAAATGTGCCTGAGTTTTGAGAATCCAGATTTTACAAATTATTTGCACAAACAAGCTACTTTAAGGACCAGAGCATCTCAACTGACCCAGATTCCCCTAGCTTCCAAGCCCACTTTTTAAAAAAATGTGTACTACAAACACAACTGGTATAAAAGCCTCGGCTTTGCTGGAAGTACTTTTGCTATTGAGGAACAAGAGAGAGGCTATTGAAAATCTCTCTGTGGCTTTCCTTTCCCTGCTGAAATTACAAATAAATGACTACAGTAATAAGATCAAGCCTCCTGTTTAATTCAGAGCTTGATTAAGATGTAGATGAGTCTGTAGCAGCTTGTTCTGTCTGTCATAATGCAAAAGACTTCATTCTAGACTAAAGCTTTGGATCTCTCCTGATATTTTCAGCTAAACATGTATTAGTGCTGTGGACACGCTTTTTGACTTATCAGTGTGATAGCCACATGCATTTGTAGATCAGCTGTCTAGTTGTGTTACTGTGTGTTGGAATATTGATTTCTATGGCACTTTTTTTTCTCACTGCATTGATAATACTAAGCACAGGTGACACTTGCCCTTATTTTGTTGAACTTCTCTGTTCATGGTACTGACACATCTTGGGGAAAAAATGTCAGCACAGAGCAGGCTGAATAGAGACAGGGCAGCCGCTGCACATCCAAGGACCAGCTCCAAAGGAGTGAAAGGTCAGCCTGCTTCCATGCTGTCTCAGGGCTTCACAGCTGTGCTGGTACAAAGGCTGCTGGGTTCTTGCAGGTGCACAGATTTCAAACATTTTTAGAGATCCTTTGTATATGAGCAGGCAAGTGCACAAAAATAAATTGGATGCTTCTTTGACACAGGGTATTTTCTAGCTCTATTGAAATCCATTCTCTCTACTCAGTAGGTTTGGGTATGCAGGTTAAAAAGTTCAAATGTGCCCATATGAATTAAGCATCTACATTCCAAATGCGTACTATCAAAATTGATGGTCTTGTCCCTCTCTTGATGGAACCTGACTCTCCCTCCATCCTTACAACAGAGGAAGTTCAGTCATTTCATGCCATAACTGCTAAATTGTCATAATTCACAGAACTGACTGGGGGTTATCTTTGTGTGCTGTGCTGCTAAGCATATAGCAGCTCAGTAGCTGCTGTAGGAACAGCTGAGGCACAAGCTTGAAGAGGGATCCTGTGGTCAGACTTGTGGGTGGTAGGAAGATCACTGTAGTCTCTCTCTGCCAAGACCCATTTCCCCATCCATTAGCACCTATATGGTCACCACAGAAAGGTCTAACAACAAAACCATGAAGCCACATCAGTCAGAGGTATAGAAGAAAGCCCTGCAGCCTAAAACCCTTTTAGTTATCCTGGCAAAACCCTGGGTGTGCATTGACAGACACCTGCTTTTGCTGGCTCGT
Organism: Calyptomena viridis; assembly: GCA_013390005.1. NCBI lineage: Eukaryota > Metazoa > Chordata > Aves > Passeriformes > Eurylaimidae > Calyptomena > Calyptomena viridis. The sequence goes on from WEIV01020257.1 coordinate 41,945, forward strand.
GCTGTTTCCAGCCATGGTATGAGGGCACTGATGAAAAACGTTTGGCTGAATTACACAGCTTCTATAGGAAAGGGTTGTGCCATGCTGAGAAAATGCCCTTCAGAGGCTAAATCCAGTATAAAAGGAGAAATTGAAAGTGATTTCAAAGCTTATCCACAAACATATATTCCTTCCAATCGCTCAAATAATAGGCTAGACAAAGATTTTTTGGACATTTTCTGTCTTCAATAGAAAAAAAGAGGTTGACTGGTGTCCTTATCTTCCTGGTCTAGTAAAGTTTACATGTTAGCCCTTAGGCAGCCCACCCTCTTCTGTGTCTGGCTGAGCGGACTGACAGTTGTGCTCAGGTAGCCCAGTTAAAGACAGTTAAAGACAGGCTTTACAAAAAACCCTATTAACCTTTTTAAAGTTTTGGTTGGTCTTTGGCAGCCACTGGAGATTGTCAGAGTTGACTCATCTAATAACTTTTACACAGTGAGAGTGATCCAAGGGGAAGCTGCCACATGTGACAGATGGGTGAAAATGGTATGGTTGTGTGCCATGGATTGCTCTGCAAGAGGGTGCTTCCCTATCAAGCAAACTCATTGTCCATTTTTTCAATCAATTTAAGCTTCGAATGCATACACTGAGACATAACATACGTAACTGCCATGTGTAGATGAAAACAGCTGCCTTAAGGGTTCCAGGAACCCTTCAATCCCTGTGGAAGCAAAATGAGAGCGCTCACCTGAGACATATTTTAAAGAAGATTGTATGCATTATTGATGCTGCTAGTTATATTTCATTCCAATACCAAAATCTCCAAATACATAACATGTCAACCTGAAAGAGAATTATAAGGAGAAAATAATTTCCTCCTGTGACTTTCCTTATTCTGTTCTAGAAGAGCCAGCCCAACCTCCAAGGAACTGCAGTGTGAGACCTAATTCACTGCTTCCTTCATTAAAATATGTGCTTAGGTCTAGAGACGGAGCTTTCTGAGCAGATTGTGTTTTCCTTGTTTGTTTTGGTTTTTTTGATAAATCATTGAAATTGCACATGCTCATGGGAGTAATTTGAATTAAATTTTTCAACTGTTTGAATATGTTAAGTTCTGCTTCAACACTTTCTTATAAAAGTATAATTTGAATAATTTTCTTCAAGCTTTGAATAACTCCTCATGCAGAAATAGATTATATCTATTGTATTGAATTATCGATAACTACAGTAATACAGAAGGGGATAAGGGTGATAAATGCAGGGCTCAGACAGCAGGTGTGTGGATGCATATGTAGCCACACATTGTCTCTGTCTGTGCCATTAAAGAGAAGGAAGGATTTTAGACACAAGTATTTACCAATTGGATTCATGAAGAGCCTGGAAGGAAGAAATTCCATGGTTAAAGACTGCCTGCACCCAACCATGCATCGAACATCAGCAGTGCATCTGCTGAACATAGGACTAAAGGAATGTAGCCCTGCAGGAAAATATTGATAATCATGGGGCTTCATTTCAGTGTTAAGCAAGAATGTGCTAAGGATGCATGTTGTGTGAGTGATGTGACACTTTAAAGCATTGCCAAATTTTTTGACAAGTTTCCTAATGATGTCTGTATGCTCCTTTTACAAGAAACAAGAGCCGTGGTGCCCTGTTGAGATTGAAAGGTATGAGTATTTCAGCAAGACTCTAACAGTCCAGAATATTTTATGGAGGTATATTGATTTTGACAACAGTTTTGACAAAAAGGTTTTCTGATATCCACTCAGTTACAGGAAAAAAAGCCAGACTGAGAAAGGGAGAGAGAGAGGCACAGGTTAAAGTAAAGTAAAATAAACTAAAAAAATATGATCTTTCCAATTGAGTCTTCCGTCTCAACACAATCAGCTAAGAGATATATTCCATTTTAAAGAAAGGTAGAAAACAAGTTACCAATTCAGTCATAATTTAAGGAGTTCAGGTGCATATACCCCTTCGAGTGGGGTTTGACATCAAACCTATTTGTTTTTCTTCAGAAAAGTGTAAAATGAAGGGAAATTAAGATTTTTTTTTTCCCCAGATTTTGGGCTCATTTCATGAAGGAATCATGAGTTACATCACTAAGGAATTTTAAAACAATACATTAGTCAAATAAAACCCAGAATTTTCTAAACTAGCTTCTGCTAATGAGTTTTGTATAACCCTTCCTGTGAACAAAACCCAAATGGGATGAGAAGGGAAGGGAAGGTTTGGGAAGGGAATTATTGATTCTTAGATTATACAAGTTTCAAAATTGTGTTGAGACAGTTTCATCCCATGTGCCACACAGAAAATGGTACATTAGCTAATTCTCACTACTGTCCTGCACAGGTCACCCTCACTTAGACATGGAGCAGGCTGCTCAAATTGCTAATGCACACATTCAGTAAAAATACCATGTAGGGTTACTTTTGCTCTGAAAGTAAGTGATATTTATTTTTCCTTTATTATTCAAATGAGTGCTTTGACTGAGAGAATAAAGAAATCTATTTTCATGAGTAAAAATTTTTTTTCAACAGTAAAATCCACTGTCATTGTTGGTTTAATGATCTAACAGTCAAGTCATGAGAAGAGCATAGGAGATTTCAAATAGCTGATGGTACTAAGGAGCAGATGTTCTTTCCTCCAACTTCAGTAAGAAACTAGAGATTAACACAAAACTGCTGGCTAATACCCTTCCATGAAAAGCCAAGACTCTTTTCAACTATGAAATTATATTATACAATGGATTATATAATTTTAATCAAAACTAAGCAAGTAAACAAAGTAATTCTTGGATAGCATGACTATCTTAGATGGGATAGGAGTATCAATTTATTCCTCTATCTCTTCACTGGAGGTAGATGATTATCTTTACCAAACACCTGGTCTTAGGTGGTAAAAGAAATGCAATTAATTAATCACTCCTATGGATCCTATGGGATCTTTTTAAAATCTGCTTACTAGATAGACTAGATAAACTAGGAAGCTGTCTAGTGTTTCCACTATCAACCCACATGTTAAGAACAGCTCTGCCATCCTTTTGTGTGAGCAGCACTGGTCAGTGCCACAGGTCTATGTCATATTTGGTATTGCTGCAGAACTCAGTTTTAACTACAGTTTGTGGCTTTGAAACATCATGCCATGGCAAAGCCCAAGTCTCCTGTTTGAATACTTTGAGCACAATCAAAATGTGCTAAAGTGACTTGAGGAATGGACAAGGAAGTAAAACAAGATAATAATTGCTCTTTTGACAGGATTTCACTTGGACTGTTTCTCTTTGTACCCTTTTGAAAGGAAAATAAATATTCTTTGGCCTCATTATTTCTTTTATACTTAGTCCTAGGGCAACAGATTCTGGCCATGACTGTTTAGAAAGTTTTCAGCATTATTAAGATACAGAGGAAAATGTACTCTCAAACAACGCACACACATGGAATTTTAATTTCAAGATAACTCTATCACTATGTGAAGGATACCATCCAATTCTGAGGACAAATTCCCTGTCAGAAAATAAACCAAAGAAAAACAAAAATCCAAGAGGAAAAGAGAGACTTGAAGCAAATATCCTTCAGAAACAGGAAAGAAGAAAACAAATATCACTCCTAACTCTTGCTAAAATCTCAAATTATTTTTCTGCTGTTATTATTAAATAAGGTCATAAACCTAACACAGATAGCTGTTTAGAAGGAAAATAGCAGACTTAAGATGATATAACAGAGAGTTTGCACAGTCAGACCCAGGATTCAGAGCCAAGAGGCCAATATGTCAGACTCCAATTTCTCTCCTTTTCGCTCTTGCTTTTTAGGATAACGACATCCGTTTGGACTATTCAGTTCCCCAGGCAGCACACAGCATGGATCTCTCAGAGAACCAGGAATAGAATTGGGATTCTTTATGATCTTCTCCCTACTGTGTACTAACAAGCAGCCAAGTAACATATTGAGAAGGTGTGAGCATGTCAAACTCTTTCTCCAGCTGGATATAAAAATAGGAAATAAGCACCAAGACAAAAGCATAACAAAGATATGAACAACAGTGGCATAGAAGGGTTTGTCAAATATGTGGGATACAGGATACTTGTAGGACTGTTCTGCTTTTATGTAGGCACTGTGAAAGCTCCTGCTATCAGAAGTGAGTTTGGTACCTTGACTGCAAAGTATGGGAAATGAAGTGGAAACCTTATGGAGAGATTGAACTTCTCATCCATTATGCTTCTAGTACTAAGAAGATGAAGAGTCTTTTCCCCCCATTTCTTATTTCGAAATGGGAGATTTGACACATCTTCCACATTATTTGCAGCCATTAATTATAGTTTTTTGTTTGCTAATTTTATCCTCTTGCACTATCTACAGATCTGTTTGTATTCATCAGAATGCTCCCACAAGAAAGATTTTAGTTCTCACATTGATTTTTGAGGTTTAGTTTGGGGGGGGTTGTATATCTGCATGAATATTTTGAAATACAGAATGTGTTTTATGCTCTTTGAGACTTTGAAATACAGATTTTGGATTAGTCAGATGTATTTTTAAGAGGATTTTCATGAACGTTTTAACCATATCTGTCAAATGATCTTTTTGACACTCGGTTGGATAGGTGTACAGGGCACAAGACTCATCTCTGGTCTCTGACAGAAAAAAGGTGAAACTTCCATTTCTGTCTGCCATGAGTGTTCATGATTTTGCATTTGAATTTCATGTTTTGAATATCCTCTAAATTATTTCTCTGTAGAAACTTATTTAAATAAAATACAGAACATAAAGATATTCAATGTCATAGTATTGTACAATCATAGAATGTCTTGGGTTGGAATAGACTTTAAAGAACTAGTTCCAATCCTCCTGCCATCGGCAAGGACACCTTCCACTAGACCAGATTGCTCCAAGCCCCACCCAGTCTGTCCTTGAACACTTCAGGGATGGGGCACACACAACTTGTCTGAGTGTGCCTCACTACCCTCACAGTATTTACTCCTAGTATCTAACCTAAAACTACCTTATTCCAGTTTAAAGTTCCCTCTTGTCCTATCCTTACATGTTCTTTTCAAAAGTCACTCTCCAGCCCTCTCGTAGCCCCTTCAGCTACTGGAAGTTGCTTTAAGGTCTCCCTGGAGCTTTATATTTTCCTGGCTGAATGACCTCAACTCTTTTGGCCTGTCTTCATCGGAGAGCTGTTACAGCTCTCTGATCATTTTTGTGTCCCTTCTCTTGTCCTGGTCCTTTCTGTGTCAAGGACAGCACTCCAGGTGAAGTCTCATGAGAACAGAGTAAGGGGCCAGATTCACCTCCCTTGACCTGCTGGCCATGCCGCCTTTGATGCAGCTCAGGACACTGTTCACTTTATGGACTGCAAGTGAACATGTCTAGGTCATATTCGTGTTTAATCTACCGGTACCCTCAAGTCCTTCTCCACAGA